>JAVSCE010007648.1:0-129485 GCA_032199065.1 Smutsia gigantea
GATGAAATTAGTAAAAACTGCGTTATCTACAACTATGAGGCTGCCTACTTGAGTCTGAGGGTCAGTAAATTGCTGCAGATTAAGATCTTAATTTCAGAAGATATTTAACAGTGTCTTTTATTATATTTTAATATTCATGAGCAGCTGGAGAAATGTTTTGTGATTTGTATTAGGTCAGTTTGTAACTACTTGAAAGGATGTACCTGGTGTCAAATAATTAATTAGCATTAGAACGACTCTTAAGTAAGCTTCGGGGTACCACCTCCCATTCTCTTAAATGATATCATTTGCATGGAACTGAACTAAGATGATTTTGTAAGATAACTGAGAAAGGATAGCTGATTTATTGTACAGAAGTCTCTGTGATGGGGGACAAATGGGATCCAGTGGACTTGGGTTCTATTATTTCTCCAAAAATTCATAAATACACACCACTTAGCTGTAAAACTTGTGAGAAGGATTCCTATTAGTAAATTAACGGGAATCAACAGTAAAACATATCTGCCAGACAAAAGCTAATAAATGAGATCTAGCATTGAATCTATAGATGCATGTCTGAACTTCTGTGTTCATTTGTGGGTGCCATTTCTTAAAGGAGATATACAAATAGAGAGGATTTGACACATTCATTTAAGAACTGAGGTTTTTTTTTCTTGTTCTGCAAAATAGATGACCGTGTGGGAATATAATTGTTGACTTCAAATATCTGAACTATCACAGGAAAAGGAATTATATTATTCTTGTTTTTTCTTTTTCTGAAGTACAAAATCAGGAGCAATGGTCAAAGTTACAGGGAAGGAGACTATGGTTCAAAGTTAGAAAAATTACATATTGGCTTGTATCTTTTATAGAATAGAATGGACTTTTTTGGAAACTAGTCATTTTTTTCTCACAGGGAAAACTCAACCAGACTGGACAAACTCCTTGGGTTAATTTAGATTAGCCTTTCTGACAGCACGTCCTGTAGATCACCAACCTCGCAAGATACGCCACAATACTCTGAATCAACTAGCTTTGAGAGATAGTATATAGTATTTTGCTCACTTTAATATTCACAAAGTACATCAGCGTATTGAGGTTTTGTAAGTCCCACAATAGAGGAACCTGTTTAAATTTATGTAACTCAACATTTCTCAAATTTATTTGAATCCTGAAAACCTCCACATATGGTTCTGAAGTACGCCTCAGAGCACACACTGAGAAATGCAACTAAAGGACCTGATGATGTTTTGATTCCATGGAACCATTCTTTTTATATTTATTAGCACATTCATGTTAGTTAATGTGTGTGTATCCATGTACAGAGGGTGGGCCTTAAGGCATGTTTATATGTAACTAACAGTTTTGAAATATGTTTTTTATGAAGGTTGATAAATTGATGGTGTGATGAATAAGTAATCCTTCAAGGATCCCAACTGCCTCAAGAAAATTACAATTCTTAATTTCCCCTCAGAGAGGTCAGGAGAACCAAATATATTCACCACACATCATCAACTGCTCATCAACAGAAAAGTAAGGCTGTAACCCCAGAACTATGGTTTTTCTCCCCTCCATCACTCCCCTTGCTGTTGAGGCAAAAAATCAATTTCTTGAAAGTGGCGAGGGAGGGCAGGAGTAGATGTGAGAACACAGGGTTGAACTACATCTTAAACATCTGGTTTTATTTATGTGCAAGCACAATGCACAGAGCTTAATTAATGTGACTGAAAATAACAGTGTATCTATTGAAGCATTCGATAGGCCTTATTTTTGTGTATTTCTCTGTCTTCAGCACCAATCCTGCAGTCATACTGCCTAGATTTAGTTATGAGCAGGAGTTATGAATGTGCATAGCACTTTCTTTTCCTCTTCTCTTTTCTGACTTTGTTTTCCTTTTCCTGTGGTTTTCTTTCTAGAAAACTGCTGCCTCGACAAGCGTTGTGGACTGAGTCATGGATGTGCCCTTACTCACGTCTTCTATGATTTAAAACCAGAATCCAAAGCAAATTCCTGTGCAGCTGTGACAGGCAGCTGTTAGCTCTTGAAATGCTATCCACACACATATGCATGCACCTGCAGAGCAATTTTTCTTATTCCTCTGAAAGGTTCCCATCTACATGTAGATGGGAAGCATCAAGGAGAATCCTTTCCTGTGTCTTACAGATTTTTTTTTACTTGTGAATGATATGATACTGATGAAGAATAAAATTGCATCCAGAATATGTTGCACCTGACCTCCAGCTGTTGTCCCTATAGTTCAAAGTTTTGAAATCTGAGAAGTACGCCAGGAGAATATTTGTGTGAGAATTTCATGTAAATATTGCCTACCTCAACGAAGCTAGCCAGAGATGGAAATTAATAGCTCTGCACAGTCCAACATATCAAACTTAAATATTAGCTTTCTCTCTCTCTCTTTAATGTACTAAGTCATTAGTGTCAGAGAAAAGCAAGAAATAAAGAGAATGGTGTTGGTGAACTGTACCTCTTTCGTGTCCTTCAGTCCTTGAGGCACCTCTGAGGTGCCTCCAGGAACCTGGGGTGCCAACCAGTGCTATAGAATACAGGAGATCAGAAGACCCTTCTGCATCAGGAAGAATGAAATGAGCTCTTTGTGATAAAATATAAAGCAAATTGACATCAAGAATAAAAAAAAATTACCTCTTTTTTTTAATAATATGGCCTAGCATATATTTTATTTTGCTCGTTGTCCTTGTATCTCAAACCCGTGAAATGTAAAATACTGTTAGGTCTAATTTCCCAGCAGCACTATGCCTCATGATCATCTAGAGGTTTTTTTGTTTGTTTGTTTTTAAACCCAAGTTTCTGGCACACAGCCCTGGAGGCTCTGAATTGGTAGGTCTTATGTTGGGCTGTGGCATGTGCATCCAAAAAACTAAAATAAATTACATAATAGGTAAGTCTTTTGTGTCCCCAGGTTTAGGAACTACTGCCCTCGATTACTTTTTCTTCTTCCCCACAAAAAGAGAATCTCACACTCCCTGGATCTACAGCCCAATACTGTCAACACATTTGTTATTGGCGTGATCCTGATACTAGGGAACAAAGATGGAAGGTCTAGTCTATTGTTTTATTCTTAATTATGTGACTTTTTTTCACATTCTAGATCATTTCTATCTTTCCACTACTTACTGAGTCTCTACTATAAGAAAAATACTTATGAGATTAAAAAATGAATGAGGCAAAATGTTCTGAAAGGAAGATGGATTTAACTATCTAGAATACAAAGCAGGCTATCACAAGTACCATACATAGTGCAGGGCAAACCACCATTCCATGAGAGTTCGTTAGGACTGACTGTGCTTAGAAGGATTAGGGGATATGGAATAAGCAGTAATTGGGTTCTCCCTTGGAATATGAGTAGATACTGTGCTGTGTCAAAGGGGGTGGGTATAGAAAGGAGTCTAAAGCAGAGGAAAGCTAATGACAGAAGTTCAGAGTATGTCAGGGAGGAGAGGGTGATGAGTAGGCTGCTGTAGCTCCTTGTCAGAGAAGAAGCAGAGAAGACCCGTAAGAATGACTGTTGTCAGATGTGAGTTCTTTTTGAAGGTCTCAGGAGAAGCACCAATATTGAGTTGGTGAGCATTTGGGAATCAGAGTATACTGATAAGCAAGGAACGTGAATGGGATGTGGCCATGTTAGACATGCTAGGAGGAGAATTTGTATTCATGCTGAAGTAGTCTGGGAACCTGAAGAACAGATGTGATTGGGATGAGGATACTGAGTTCACAATGAGCTGGCGAAGCTGTGGCAGGTTGGGAAGACACAGTGCTGTGGGTATGAGAAAGTATATGGTAGACAGAGGCTTAGCCTGGTAGTTCTGGTGGGTCAGAACATGACTGGTTGGTGTATTTGTTTTAAAATGAGACTTTTTTGACTATCTGATTCTTAAAATAACTTGAGTAGCTGTAAGGAATATAATATGCATTTATTGCCAAATGAAAAAGAAAAGAGAATAAAGATCATTAAAAAAATGAAAATCATAAGATAACCTCAGTGCCCAAGGATAATCACTGATAACACTATGAGGTAATTTTCCATTCTTTCTCTTCTTTTTCTCTGTGCTTATGAGCATTTGTTTCAGAACTGGTATCATTTGCTAGTCCTGTTTAAAATTAATTTTTTCTATCTCCAATTTATCCTAAAGTTTTTCAATACTCTTTAATCTTCTACAACACTAATTGGAATGACTTAAAAGAGTTTCAAGATACAATTTGTGAAAAATTTAATTCACTATAATCCTGGGATTTTAATCAGTTTAATCCTCTTTTTATTCAATTACATTTTTTGAGAAAAAAATCCCTTGATATCAATTTTTGTGTTCATATCTTATTGCTTATGTAAATCCTCATCTATGAGATTATTGTGTTTAAACATTTGATTTTAATTTTGCTATTACTGATCATGATAATAAATTATTTCAGCAATAGTATCCAGGGTTAGAGTAGCCAGCACATCCAAATGGGTGAGGCTTGGAGCTCTGATCCTGTCTTCCTCATCTACCATGAGTTCATTTGTCCAGGACAATGGAATTTGGCCACATTATACCTCAGTCAGCTGTTCTTGTATTCCCCATCTTGCACATAATTAAATCTATATTATGTGGTCACACAAGTGAAGGAATTATGTTTATCTTTACCTCTTTGGTGTTTGGCACAGATTATCTTTAAGACATAACTTCAAAATAAGTGTGACATCTTGTCAGTCAGGTTCAACTAGAAAAAATAGTACTGGATACATACATATTAAGAGATTTATTATAAGGAAATGTCTTACATGATTGGGAGGCTGTCCTGATGGCCTGAAATCCACAGTACAGGCCATCAGAAAGGGTAAACTTGAACTATTCACCATGAGCTGAAGCTGCTGTCTACAGAAGGAATATACTATTCCTTAGGGAAGAAGAAATTCTTTATTTAAATCTTTTAACTGATTGAATCAGGCACCCTCAGGTCATCTGGGATAATATCCTTTACTTAAAGTAACTGATTAAGGACTTCAGTCACATCTATAAAATACCATCATAACAACATGTAAGTTAATGTTTGATGGAGACCATAGATTAGCTAAATTGGCACATAAAACTGTCCATCACACTTCTGTAGTTCTTTATTATTCTCTCTTCCTATCTTTCTGTCTCTGTCTCTGTCTCTTTCTCTCAGCTATAATTAGAGCTAGGATTTCTGAAGGAATTTCGGGGTGAAGGGAGATGAATTAAAAACAGTTAACAGGAATGCAAGTTAATGGGAAGAAGAAAATTTGAGTTGATTTTTTTCTTTCAGATGCCTTTTCTTACAAAGGTAACCTTATTTTTTTTCTTGCTGAAGGAGAAGCAATTTTACAGATCTTAGCTGCCAAGGAGCTCAGATCTAAGTGTAAAGCCCAATTGAATTAATTTTCTCATCATTTAGAAATAAATCCAAACCAATTACCTTGGCTTATGATGCATTAAACTATCTGGTCTTGCTTGTTTATTTAGCCTTACCAATATTATTAGGTTCCATACAAACTACTATATGTGTATATATATATTTTTTTTCTTTTTTCTTTTTTCCTCAAAGATACCAAAGGGCTTCTCCCAAGAGCTTTTGCACTTTTCTCTTTACCTTGGAGACCTTCTTTCCTCTTCTTTCTCCAGAACTTGTTATGGAGGTTCAGCTCAAATATTAACCTCTTCAGAGAGGCCTTCCTGGCCACCCTATCCAAAGGAGTACCATCTCAAAATATTCTATCCCACTATCCAATTTTATTTTTATAGTGAGAAGTTATTGCTATAAAAATTTTAGGATTTAACATTTTTTTAAGTTATTATATATTTTCACTCTATCTGCATCTTTTTGAGAACAGAGGCTCTCTTTTTATTTTCCACTAAATCACAGTGATGGGAGGCTTACCTGACATTTAGTAGGACTGAACTCTATACTTGTGGAATGAATGGATGCATCCCAATTTGTTTTCCAAGTACAATTCAAGTACTCTCCTTCTTCTGTTTTTATCTTTTTCTTTTTTAGTCCTTCCTTCTAACAATGTATTTTCAAGTTAAATACATTTTTATTGTAAGGTACTTCATTATTTTTGGAAATTGTTTGTTATATACTCTGTTGATAAATGTGCTTTTACAGAATGAATCAAATGTCCCTGATGAGATGTCTCACAGTCCAGTCCTGAGTGGAATATATCAATGTCTTAGAATTCTTACTCGGACTACAAGGAAGGCAAATGTCAGAACTATATTCTGTGTGTGATGCATTCTAGGAAGAGGTGTGGCAGCTGTAAGGGAATTGAGAGTGGAGAGAATGTGTTTTGGCTGCATTTTCTGTATCATTCCACCACGCTGACTTTTCTGTACTGTAATAATTCTCCCATTTGGCATCTGGTTCAGCCGAAACTCATGTCATATGTTAGGATTAAGAAGTGTGGTGAGAAAGTGGTCAGTATCTGGGAAATAACTTCTAACTAGTTTTGAGGAAATATTGTCTCATAATTTTCAAAATATCTTGAAAATGGAGTTAGGCACCTATTCATTCCCTTGTTTGTATTTTTGTTTTGTTTCTATTTTTAGAACGCTTATTTTGCCCAGCATATGTTTTTACAGATGTACACTTAATGCTAACTAAAAATAAAATAACATGTAAACAACTCTCCTTTTGATTTTATACTCATTTGTAAAGTATTTATGATTACCTGGTAAGTCCAGTAAAGAAACATATTTCTGTTGTTTTGATTTGATTTATCCCTGGAATTCATCTAAATAATATTCCAAAACTCCTTTTAGTAACAAAGATCTGGTTTTAAGGCAGGTTTGTTAGAAAAGTTTTTTTTTTAAGGTATGTTTTTACTCCATTATGTGCGTGTTAAAAAATAGCACCATTTTGTGGTCAGATTATAATTTCTAAGTTTGAATATAATAGTTAACAGATATTTTATGAAAAATGTTGCACCTTATTTTCTCTACTGCCTATATTGTTCTCCAGTAGGAGAGACATGAACTCTTAGATTATCAGAATATATTAAGGGCAGTTTTTGGTAACAGATCAATGGATTAATGATTATGCTCTTTCTTAAGAATTTTGGGACTGGAAATGTGCTGCATAGAACTTCACTAACTCCTTCTCTGATAGTCATACAGGGATGAACAAAAGGACAGGCAATAGATACCAAGGATAATGGAACTTGAAAGAGATAATGATATTTCCCATTATTATCAAAAAAATAATACTTGTGATTTTTTTATTGCTCTTCTGCAGATGTTAGTTTTTTCATTTCATAGGGAGACAGTTTCTCCAAATATCATTTGCTTTTATGAAATCACTCTAGTAATAATGTAATTTTCTGTCTGTATCTCAGTGTACTAAGGCCACCTGCATTGTAAGTATTACTTGAATTATGAAATAATTCTGTTGCCTGGATTTGGTTTCTTTCTGGAACTTTTTACTGGCATTGATAAAGCCTGGCAATTCATTTTTATTTAAGTATGCTTACTATTTAAGTGATTGGTCTTGACCCTTAGTCAGTAGCCTTGCTAATGTTCATAAATTACAAAAAGAATGTCTTCTCTAGCTGGTTGGTTTAGTAATTATAACCTAAGATAGTAAATGAGAGGAATCTTGCAAATGAAGGTCCAAATTGTAGCATGTTATTTACAAAAATTTTTGGATCACCTTTGGGTAAGGTGAAAAATTGTCATCCAAGGACTACCCCACAGGTGTCCTGACTCAGTGCTGAAATGGGATCCTAATATGGCTTTGTGTCATCGGTCGTATGTCCTAGTCCTACAATGTACAGCAGACACAAGTCATAATCCTTGTCAGTGAAACGGGGAACTCATTCAGCTCTAAGAAATGGGAAAGCTTAACTTGGAGGAATGATGACATATGGTTTGAGAGCTATCTTTAAGTTCTGGAGGGACTACCAGGTAGAAATGAGGACGGCTTCTTAGAAATGGCTGGAGAAGTCAGAACCAAGACGAATTAGGGGGATTTTACAGGGTTACAGCCCAACGCAGTCAGATCCAATCCAATGAGCTTCCCGACCCGGAAAGTTCATGCTGAGCATAGACAGCCCAGTGGCGGTGGACATTCAGGCTTACGTGAGGAAGCTGACTGCAGTATTTATAAAGCCATGGATAGGTTTTAAGGCTTCCCACCTCCCTCAGGCACTGCCATTCACTGAGTTTTTACTACATGAGAAATATTATCCAAGACACTAGAAGCAGAATATATGTATATGTTATATCCTAATTAAACTTCAGATGAGCAAGTAAGCACCGTAGAGGATTGGTATTTGGCCCAGTAGTTGGTCTGAGATTCAAAGCGAGGCTTTGTTGGCTTCAAGCCTCTTTTGTTTGTTTTCATTTGTTTTTGTTCTTGTTTTTTCCTCTTCCATCAAAATGAACTTGCTGACTGAGCTGTCATATTAGATTTCCTTATCTCCTTCTCCTTCCTGCAGTTGCTGGAGAACTAAAAGGAAGACTGAGTGTAGTGGAAAGAACAGTTTACTAAGAGTCAGAAAACCCAAGGTTATCCCTGATTCCAGTATTGACCCTCAAGAACCTAGAACATCTGCCCTCATTCCACTCTTCCCTAAGGGGCAGCGTCTCCATGAGAAGTCCGAGCCGGTGGCCTCTGTGGTCCCTTTCTGGGAGACAGTGTCACTCTGACATCAGGCTCCTCCACTAGACACAGCTGAGGACTTGTGCAACATACTGGCTCGGGACTAATTGTCATTATTCTCAGGATCTTTCTTAATCATGATAAACACTTGGTTGATATTAAGACTAGTATATGAACATCATAGAAGTATAATATTTTCTTACTAAAGATCAATAGGAAACTCCTGTATAATGAAATGTGCCCAGCTTTCACAGGCCACCTGCATTCTGCCATACTCCTCTCCACCAGCATAAAATACTTGTTCTTGAAGAGTGAGAAGACGCTGACAGCTGTGAATTAACCCACGGCAAATCAGTGCTTTTCCCACGCATCGCTGAGGCCTCATCATTCGAGTCATCAGTGGTTCCACAGGGCCTTCTGGATATTAGGGACGCTGGTTCCTTGATTCTGATTGATTGCTTTCATTCTTAGAAGATGGAAACTCCCTGCATTTGTATGAAGACATACACTAAGCCTCATATGAGATCTTACTATGATTAACTAGGAATGTGTCAATTTAATGTTCCATCTTAAAACACACAATGCACACATTTTTATTCTTTTATAATAGTGATATATAAATATTAAGTGACTTTTGGAATTTCATTTCATGTACTCCCAAGCACTGTCCTATAGTTATTCCCTCACAGCCCTTCACTAATAGGCCTTGTATATCTGGCTGTGTTCTGTTACCATAGATTATTTTAGGAAGAAAATTATAATAACCATCTCTAATGGATGTGTTTCAAATAAAAATATCTATCTGCTTTCATTTTCAGCATCTGAATTGATTTGCCTTCTTTCCCACTCTGGATTCCTATCAAAATGTTCTTTTATTTGAATGAAAAATAAGCATAAGGGCTCACCAGTTTCTCTAGGATGTGGAGTTCTGGGGACAGATTTTCACTGCCTCTCGTTACAATGACATTCAGCTTACTGGAAACACACTTGCCTTAAAAGGAAACAGTAACAACAACAATGTAAAACAGGAACCATTCCTTTGAATTCAGTCCAGATGTTTTTTTAGTGTAGGGACTGGAAGTGATGTGAAATAGAAAATATAGTATTTTTGTCCATACTGGCCCTGAAGGAAGATGCTACATTAATTTTGACAGTCTTTCCTCACAAATCTAATAATCTGTTACACTGCTAGATAGTTTAGAGTTTGTAGTTTACTTTGATATACTTTAATATATCCCACAATATTCCTGTGAAATAGATGGCCAGAATAGCTGTGTGTATATATATAGATAGATATCTATCTATCTATATATATATCTTTTTATCTCACAAGGCAATGAAATTTGTAGGATGTCATGACCAAGGACACACAGAGTAAGCAAGTAAAAATGTTTGGAATCATATCATCTAATTCCAAATACTGTATTCTTGCTGCTGTCTACACTGCAGTTTCATGGACACTTACAACAAACTTTATGTACTGGCTCAGTTAACACAAACAAACAAACAAACAAGAATCAAAGATGCCAATGCCACAACACAGTTTAGAATCTGAGATTCCTGTTCATGTCTATTAAGTTAGTGACCCATCAGGGGCTCCTTCTCTAGATAGGTCTTCAACAAAATAGGTAACTTTCTTCCTGCCCGTCCCCCTCCACTTCTCTCTACCATTGTATTCAGACAATAGGGGCCAGTTCAGGAAATTTAAAGCAGCCAATTGCCAGAGGACATTGAGGCAATTATAGACTTTAATCATTAAGGTATTTCCCTTTGGGGAATATATTTTATGTATGTATGTGATTCTCAACTGTAAACAATGAGGTAAGAAAAGTGAAATAGTGACTTTCTTATATGTTGAGAAATTTCAAAATGTTGAACTTTCTATGATCATGAACTTTTAAGTTCTGTTTACAATATAGGTTTCCACTTAAAAATTAAAAATTGTCCTTGTGGCCAATAAAGGCAGATTGTCTCTCTCTCTCTGTCCTTGGGGATATATAAAGCCATATAAAAGCAGTTGGGAGAAATTACTTAATTTAAGTTTTAAAATGTTAATGGAGGGCAAACAATTACCAGACCAGATGTTGAGCTATTGACCTGGGTCTTTGGAGCCTTTCAGGTTGCAGAAAGCTCCCTTAAGCTTTGCAAGTCAGGCATGGAAACTTATAAGCAGACTCTGTCAAAAGCGCTGGTTTTCATTCTGTAATTGCACTAAGTAGAAGCCAGCTGCATACCTCTCAGGACCCTCACTGGACTAGGGTTTTAAACATTGTGCTGACAAGGCATAAAGTTTTCTTCTCTTCATTCCTACCCTCTTTGTGAAAAGGCATGCTTAATTGACTTAAAGGAAACAGGATATGAAAATAATAAATGAAGAACTTGTGTTGAGCACAGATTTTAGTGCTTTCCTAAAGGTCACAAAACCCACCACATGGCACTTAATTGATAAGTTTTACATACTCACTTTATTATAGATGTTCCATAAATAGTGTTAAATGGATTGCATGTCTGTCAGCTCAGTTTTTCATGTGGTATTATAGAAATATATCCAATCTATCTGCAAGGCCAGTACCTTTCCACAGATAATAACTCAGTTTGTCCTAAATCAGGGCCAACAGACTCAAAGATGTGGGTGACTTAAGTCAAAACCCAAAACCATCACCACCCCTGGAAAAATGCTGCTTTGCATATTTATGATCATGCCTTCATATTAAGATAAAAGCATTGCCTTCATTGGTGATGGATATAATTTTTGGTTTTTAGTCCATACTTTGGGTGTCCTGAGATGACCATTTCAGATCAGATTCCTTGTCTGATACTGTGATTTATAATAAATATGTATTTGGCCATCCAGATGATCAAAAGATATTTCTCATCTATTTGGTCTTCATCCATGGTTCCTGGCTCACAGCTCCCAAAACCCTTGGAATTTTCTTAGTGTTAAGAGCAATAGGAGCATCTTTTGTTGTAATATTTGATCTCTTGTCCTCAGCTCCTGAAATCACTTCAGAGCCATAAAGGTGAAATGGGTGTTGTGTCTTTCGTAATGAGATCTTTCCACCAAAACTGGTTTTATGTGAGTCAGGTGACTTTTGGAAAGCATTTAAGGATAGGGGCTGGTTGCAAAGGGAACCAACCTTGATTAGAGAGTTGGAACTTTTAGTCCCATCCCCAAATTTCCAGGGAGGGGAGGGGGGCTGGAGGTTGAACCAATCATTAGTGGCCAATGATTTAATCAGCCAGTACCTATGTAATGATGCCTCCATAAAAACCAAAAGGATGGGGTTCAGAGAGCTTCTGGGTTGTTGAACACATAGAGATTTGGATCGAAGGGTACACCTGGAGGGGCAGTCAGAAACTCTGCCAGTCTCTTCCCAATACTTTGCCCTGTGTACCTCTAACATTTGGCTATTCCTGAGTTATTTTCTTTTAATGTAAACCATTGACACAGAAACTAAAATGTTTTGTTGAGTTCTATGAGCTAGTCTATCAAATTAATCAAACCTGGGGGAGGGGGTCATCTGAAACTCTGATCTATAGTGTGTTAGTCAGAAGTGCAGGTGACAACCTGGACTTGAGATTGGCATCTGAAATGGGGGGTTGGGAGAAAATCTTGTGAGACTGAGCCCTTAACCTGTGGGATTTGATGCTATTTCCAAGTAGACAGTGTTATAATTGAGTTGCATTGTAGGAAACCCAGCTGGTGTAAGAGCAGTGCTATTGGTTGTTGGCCTCCCCTCACACTGGGACTGAAGTCAGAATTGTTACCATATCTTATGAAAAATGGTCCGCATTGTGATTTGACTCTGATGGAGCAGAATGATTTTCTAAAGTTATTCTACAAGTGGCAGATTCAGTGACCAGTGACCCTTATTTGTCATTCTCTCTCACAAGCCTGAAGTAACTCCTTTTTGCACACACATTTGTGGACTAAATGAGTAACAATAATTTATAGATCCAATAAAAATGATTGAAATGTTCTGGCAGTGCTTTGCAAGCATTCCTATCCCAGATCTTTAATTTTCCCTAGGAGTCTATGCTGCCAAATGTGTAGTTGTCCCATAGCTAGCTGGTGGTCTCCTGCATTCTTTTGATTAAGTGTAAGACAAATTTCTGTGTTGCTGGTTACTATGGACATTATGACATGCATGCTAAATCATTACATGGAAAAGGATTAAAAGGCTGAATGTCCCTTTAATAATTATCTAATGCAGCTATAGTCAGTGTTCTCATTTCTCCACAGCTCAGTGAATTATTACGCTGTTCCTTATTCCTAGAGTATATGGCAATCATTTTAGCTCTATCATGTAAAGGAAATACAGGGAACAGACAACTCAATGCATTCACTTTATTTATTTCTAAATAAAGCACCTACAGAATGTCCAAACTCCTGGGAAGCAAGGAAGAGTAAGTCCCATTTTCTACCCCTGTCAAGTTCAAAGGTAGAACTTTGACAGAAAATCAACCCAAACAATATCTTACATTGATGCCTCCCCCGAGAGTCCCATACCATTTTGGAGGCCTTTCTGGGATTTACCATAGTCTATATTACTTTAGAGTCTTATG
The DNA here is from genome assembly GCA_032199065.1 of Smutsia gigantea. Lineage (NCBI taxonomy): Eukaryota > Metazoa > Chordata > Mammalia > Pholidota > Manidae > Smutsia > Smutsia gigantea. The sequence continues at coordinate 13,177 of JAVSCE010007648.1, forward strand.
TTTGTTTCTTTTATGCTCCTTGGTAGACTTGAAACTCCTGGAAGGCAAAGACTGTATCTTCCTCATCTTTATCCCATGTTCCCAGTATAGTTCCTAGTACATACAATGAGCTTAACACATTTTTATAATGAATGAATGATCAATGCTCTTCCACTAGCAATTTTTAAGATATATAGCTCATAATCTAGTACGTTTGTTTTGTTTCCTCATCTGTAAGTGAGGGTAATACATGCTACATCTTAAAAAGTTATGATACCAGAATTTGATGCATTAAACTCTACAAACTGTGAAGCACTATACCAATGTACAGGATCACTCTTATTAAAATTTAATATGTGCTTTCATTTAACTGTGAGTTGCCATTTAACTACAACTATCAATGATGTTTGAAGGAATCAGATGGGCCTTGCTGTCAGTGAAGAACTCAACCATCATATGTCCCATAAAATTTCCCCGCCTTGTTATGCTCAGTTGTTAAAAATAAATTAAAAAATAGATTCTAACGAAGCATACTGTAGTTTATTCTTCAAAACTTTTAATCTCTGTTTTGCCCATAAAATGTGAAGTATTGTGGCATGTGGTTCTATTCAGAGTATGATAAATACGTATGTACTTTGGGAAGGAAACTCTTAGGGATGTTTCTGGATTTTCTTGAGGAAAAAATAAGTGGCCTATTCAGTTATTTCCATTTCTGATTTCAGTGATTAACGCATCCTAGAGGAAAAACATTCTTTAGCTATAATGCCAGTTTCTATCCTTATATTTCATCCCTGGAGTTTTTGACGGAATGTGAACTGAAAAACTTGAGCTTTTATTTTAGAAGGCCTTTTTCCCCCTTCACTCCTGCTTGTGTTGTTCTTTTTTATTTTTCCATGTGGAGTTCTTCATGTCTAGGTTTTTGCCTAGGAGAACACCAGAGGTGACTGAGATAATGCAGGGCTGTGCCTAGGGTTTGGAGGTAGAGTGGATGCTCAGGAGGCCAGGAGACACGTCAGCAGCTCTAGTGCCAGCAGTTCCTATGTTTCTTACCCTGTTGCTCACTCACAGCTTCCAGAAGCCTCAGGAACAATCAGGATTCCAAGTTAGTGCCAGGTCTTGGCTTGATGTGTCCTTAGGTGTAGGGGATAAGCATCTTGTGAAACCGTTTAAGTGTTCTTTGTATTCTTTCATGAGATAGCCAAGTGAAGCCATACAGGAGACAGAGGAGAGGTTCAGAATAATACAGGTTGTGATAGTCACAGTTCTTAGAAAGAGAGAAAGTCACCGCACCCAAAGAGAGGGCTATACCAGAGAGTGCTGGGAAGGCAGCTCCACCAGCAGGTGGAGAGCCGAGAGAGGGTGTGAAGACCCATGGGCAAGGGCCTTTATCGGGGCTCAGGGTGGAGGTCATAAGCAAAAGGCATGAGAGGATTTCAGCGGTGTATTTGAATGTCACTAGATCACAGCCAGGAGAGGACAAGAAGGGGAACTGGCCTCAAAGGCCAGCCTTTTCACATTGGTCCCCCTGGCCACCCGGGTGGGTGCCCACAGCTTCTCTGTGGGAATGTTGAGGCAGCAGGAAAATGTGTGAGGTTTTCAAATTCATAATACCAAATGCATGTCAACAAAGTCTTGCTCTAGGATTCAGATATATCTCAATATCAACTCTAATTCAGTTTTATTTTTCTTATTTCCTAGAAGGATAGTTTAATTGCCAGTGTGAGCTAACTATTTTCAGACACGTTCTTATATATTGAAAGTCTTTGTGATCAGTGAAGACATATAAATTTTAGCACAGCCTGGAAAATGGCTTCATTATGAATTAAATGTGGGCAAAAAGTATAGTAATATTATTTGAACCCATATTTTGATGCTTACACTGCTATGGGAATAATCCATTGTTTTACTTTTTATAAAATCATGATTTCACTTAACAAATATTGAGTGTCAACAATATATGGCACTACAGGAGATGCAAAAACAATTTAGACACAATATCCATAGTTAAATTGCTTAGGATTTGATTTTATCCAAATACCTTACCAAAGACTCATCAACATTCATATTTCAAATTATTAGCATACATAAGTAATTTAAAATGACTTTAAAGCCTACTGAATAATAGCAATTTGAGGGAGGCAGTATCTTGCAACTAGGATGCATAGGTGTGGGAGACTGAGCTATTGTTTGAGGGAAGGGGATTGATAGAGGGTAAAAAAGTCCATTTGCTAAACTCTGAGATCACAGTATCTTATTATTTTCTGCACTCCATAGAGACAGTGATTCTTGCTTGAAGTCTACATTTTATACAAGACCATAAAATTGTATGCAAGATTGTGTCAGTGTATGAACATCTTTCTAGGGAAGAATCTAAAGCTTACACTAGCTTCTAAAAGTAATGATACAGTAACATTAAGAATCACTGGTAGAGATTTTTTTTTTTTACTTTCTAAACATTTTATTTATTTATTTTTATTAAGGTATCATTGATATATGCTCTTATGAAGGTTTCACAAGAAAAACAATGTGGTTATTACATTCACCCTTATTATTGAGTCTCCCCCATAACCCATTGCAGTCACTGTCCATCAGTGTAGTAAGATGCCACGGAGTCCCTATTTGTCTTCTCTGAGCTACATTGTCTTCTCCGTGACCCCCCCACATGCAATGGAATACCATTCTGCCATAAGAAAGAAACAAATCCTACCATTTGCAACAGCATGGGTGAAGCTAGAGGGTATTATGCTCAGTGAAATATGTCAGGCAGAGAAAGACAAATACCAAATGATTCCCCTCATTTGTGGAGTATAACAATGAAGCAAAACTGCAGGAACAAAATAGCAGCAGACTCACAGACTCCAAGAAGGGACTAGCGGTTACCAAAGGGGAGGGGTGGGGGAGGGTGGGTAGGGAGGGAGGGAGAAGGGGATTGTGGGATCATGATTACAGATTTTGACTTATAATTTTCTTCTCCTTGTAGGTAAGACTGTGTGTTTTGATGAAAAGATCCTAGAGTTGGGGTGATAAGGCATAAACTATAGGCCTTAATTCTTTCTAGCTGTGTAATCTCAGAGATACTGCTCATCTACAATATCTTTATCTCTAAAATCAGCAGATACAAAGAATCAAATGAGATGGCCTGTGAGACTGGCCAGAATAAACAGTAAAAGACACATAAATGTAAGGATTATTACTATTGTCTTAAATTGTTTTGGCTTCTGCAACTGCCAGTCTATGATACTTTTCTTTATTAGTTGAAAATTTTATTCCATTACCGAGTAAATAGTGGGGTGGGAAGGGAACTTGGGAGAATTAATTTTGTTTTCTTTGAATAAAAGTTGAAGGTAGGTTGAGCAAGTGAGACTGACGAAGAGCCAATTAAAAAAAAAACAGAAATTAGTATGATTTTACATTAGATTCTGAATATAATTCCCTACCTTGTCTCTCTGCAATCATAAGTAAGTCATGTCCTTTCTGAGACACACTATTACTGGTTTTAAAATGGAGATAAAAAAGGATGACCTCACAAGATTATATTAAGCACGAGATAATTATGTTTGTAAAATGCAGCTTGTCAGCTCTGAAGTGATGTACTACTTTAAATGTTATTAGTCATTAAGGAATAATTATTTCAGCACAATTCCAAAGTGCAAAATAATTGCATCACTCCCTTGGAGTTCATTCTGATGGGATTTCAGTAATATTTTATTTATTTATAGTACTTTATATGTAGTCCAAAATATGTCGTATTATTTACTACTTGTTGGGAGACACATGAGATATGTAGGATGCATCATCAGTTAAGAGCAAACTTCTCAAATGAGATATCAGAAGCAAAATAAGAAGTGAGGAAGAATTCGAAAGCCAAGGGAAAGTCTTTATGGTAACAAAAACAGAAACCACCATGTCACGTTAGAGAACAACAAAGTTAGAAAGGAGATGGGGGTGTAGAGAACAACAGAATTAGGAAGGAGATGGGGGTGGCAACCAGTACTTTGAGAAGTAAATTTCTTTCTGAATGTGGAAAAAGGGGAAGCCAAATGGTGCAGAAGTAGAACAGTACAATGATTGCAATAGAATAAAATAATTTGTAGAAAATACTCACCTGATAGATAATTTCCAGGCGCTCTTCACTGCAGTTCACTATGTAAAACTTAAATTAAACTGCTTAACAAGTGGGCAAATATCCTGTTAGTGCCTCTTGTTCCCTGCCCCCACTGCAAATCTAACAGCTAATTAGCTGCACATGTTAAGGGAAAAAGTCCAATAAGGCATTCCAACATGAGATCTGGGTTTGCTTCAATTCCCCAAATCCCCTCAAGCTCAACAGTTGGTTCTTCGCCATTTGGCTTTTATTTACATTGAGATAACACTGACTTATCAATAGCACAATACTCTCACCCTGCTATCTTTTAGTGTAAGTTAAGACAATGGGCATGATAACAGTATCAGTAAAAGAGCAGAAGTAAACCGAAAACCCCTGGGATCCTTGATGGGTGACAGAAAATGAATATATAGATCCATAGCTGGCAGGTCAAAAGTGAATGACAAACAGGATGTCCCAAAAAACTGAATCAAGCATTCAAAACAGAAAAATTTCTTTAAGAATTTAAGACTGTAATCTTAGGGAGTTAAAACTTTTATATCTCTTTAATAAGCTTTATATTCATGTGAAATTTGATAACTTTAATAAGACGTCATATAGATTGATGTACTCCGTTCCCAAATATAACAGGGTAGGTAGAATGTCAGTTATTCTCATTCTCATTTTATATATATAATGAACCAGAGAAGTTAAAATGTTGTCTGAAGTCATGTAACAAATAATGTAGGAGTCAGGCTCAGATGCTGGTCTTCAGATGCCAAGTCCTTTGTTGTACCAACTATTTGTAATTGCCAAAGAAGCAAACTAAAAGCGAGGCTGTCTTGCCAGTGGGTTTCAGCCCTGGGTAAGTTCACGATGGATTCAATGTGACCAGAGAAATGACAACAGAACGTTCTTGAGGTGAAAGGGTTATACACAACTTTATTTCCACGGTGGCAGGTCAATCATTAAATCTCCTTCACTCAGAGCAAGTCTGCATGCAGCAAGCTGACCTCTGCCTCTGGGCCTCTCTACCCCCACAACCATCCTCGGGCCTCTCTCCCTGCACAGCCATCCCAGTCTCTGTCCTCGGTGCGGCCACCACTCCAGCCTCTGCTCAGCTCTCCTGCAGTCTTGCAGCCTTGCCTTGTGGCCCAGAACACTGAGCGGAGCTCTTTATATAGAGTCAATAACGACATATTGCCCACACCTGTAATTGCCAAAGAAGTGAGCTAGCCAGCCAGAACCAGGTGAGAATCCTGGCCATAGGAACCTTCACTTTATCCACAGAGGACAACGAAAAAAAGAGTCAGCAATATTTTCAAATATTTAAATGTATTTGTTTACTTATTTTTAATTTGCATACAGTAAAATTTACTCTTTTGGCGTGCAGTTCTATTACTTTTGACAAATACAAAGAGTGATGTAACCACCACCATCAAAATTAAGAAAGAGAGCAGTTCATCACCCCCAAAATGTCCTCCTGGTACCCTTTTACTGCCAGCACCTCCCTCACCCCAGTGCCTGGCAACCGCTGACCTCACCTTTGCTCCTCGTCTCATTGATTCCATAATGGCAACAGCTGGAACCAAACATATGAACCCTTTAGAGTGTGGCTTCTGTTTTCAAATATTTTATATGAGTGATTGGAATCACATGGAAAATATGTGATGATTATTTTCCTATTTTTAAATTTATATCTGGAACTGTGCAGTTTTACAGAAACAATCTTATAGAAACGCAGTATGTTTACTGTGAAACTGGATGTCCAAATTCTGAGGCAAATTGTTGTTCAAATGATACCACTTAACAGTGGTACCTACTACACCTGAAGGAATACCATCACTGAAAATATAGGTCTGGCTGTCACTTTGAGTGTCCCCATCATTACTAAATCCAACTTTGGATTAAAATTTTGAGGAATACTTATTTATGTGCAATGATGTATATCAGCTACCTCTTCAGTCAGCCTTCTGCACAATGTTATTTATAAAAGAGGTCTATACAAAATTCTTTTGATGCCTTTTCCTCGTAAGGAATGCTATGTTTCTCCTTGGTAGGGAACCACATGAAATCTTTTTAGAACATTGTGTTCAGTTTGAATATTGTTTTAGAAAGGATTTTGTTACATGAGCTTGAATTTGTAGGGAGACCTGTTATATGTACATATATACCCCAAAGCAGAAAATATGAGATTCCCTGGTTGCAAAGGGGACTCCTCTTATGAAAATTTCTGTTTGTTGAATGACTGTAAATGAACAAAACTATTGAAAAGGGGGAAAATCTCTTCATCTTGAGTGATAGACTATGACTGTTACTCCCTTCCTCTTGGAAAACAAATAGACATGGGATCTAGGCTTGATGGGATTCTGCAGTTTTTTGTAAACTGCTGAAACTGGGTATCAAAGGCTGGAAAACCAGGTGCAGGCAACTCAATAAGCATAGTCTTTCTTCCTGGGAACTTGCAGCATGAGAGCCACGTGTACTGGACCAGCCACATCCAAATGCCGTGCACTGAGAAAGGATGGTTTGCAAATGAAAACTGCTATGTTCCTGCCAGAACAAGAGAGTGGATGCAGAGCAGGTAAGCAGAAGACATGGGCTAAAAGCATGACAGCACCCAGGGGAAGAACACATCTGTTTTCTCCTTGCAGTCATAATTAGCAAAAAAGTTATAAATTAAAACAAAAACCAGATGATTCACTTTCAAGGAGTATGAGAAAAGTGCTAAGTTGGTCTAGATATTTATTTTCTTTAGAGTCCTCTGTAGGGCCTTTACAATTTTTAATAGTAATTTTTAGTAAAGATTTATATTGTTGCTTTAATTAAGGAAAGGCAAATATCACCATATTGCTAGCTCAGTTAAAGCACACTTACAAAAAAAAGTTAACACTCTATCGTGGTGATTAGATGCATTCTATAATATAGCAGTAACTAATCTAATTGTAGACAGTGTTTCTAGGAGGAAATAAGGAAGCCTCAAATTCTGATCTTGCAAATCCAAAGCTCCAAATGCACCATGTAAATGTTAATGTTCTGCTGCTCTCTTCTCGTGGCTTCTGAGGCAGTGCCAACATTTACTTCTGTTTGCAGCCGGCCTACTTTCCTCCCTTGCATTCTTCCTTTCTTCCTTCTGTTTTTCTTCTTCTTTTGCATTGTTTCCAGAACGGAAGCACTGAATCTTTGTCCTTAATTTCTTGAGGCCAAATCACAGAAAATATGAAACTGAAATCTTCATGTGTTGCTTTTGGACAAAGAATTTAGAATCTCTTCAGAATCTTAAGGCAATCCAGGTGTTAAAGTCAGATCCTGAACCAATGAATCAGCATTTTGACACCACACAACAGGATAATAGTGACTTGAAAGACTTATTTTATCCTTGAGAAAGAACAGTGTGGAGTTCTACCATAAACTTTTCTGGAATTGAAGAGATAAATAATTTATAAAAACCCACTTGAATCTAGAAGTGGGAAGGAAATGCATCCTCCTTCGCTTTGGATGTAGTTTTCTGGGGCATCGGCTAATGTCAATTCAATACTGTTATTTCCTGAAAGACAGGGAGCTTGTCTTAACTATTCTTGTATCTTCACACGTAGAAGTAGGTCTGGCATTTATAGGCACTCAGTGAATGATTCTGAACAAACCAAAAATGACAACAAGGGTAAAGCACAAGCATGGAAAAAAAAAAGGAAAGAGGAAATAGAGCAAATGATTTGTAACAGTCTGTTAACACTAGATTTTTGAGTTCCTCTCTGATTATACTAACTCTGAGATTTAATATATAGTCACTCATTTTCGGAGCTTTCTTATCTAAAAATGTAGTCTTTAAAAAACAAGGCTTTTATATTTTGTTAAAATTTTATGTTTTTTTATAACTGGCAACATTTTATTTTAATATTTGATCTGCTCAGTGAAATGCATTTTCTCTATTCAGATAAATGGTGTCCTCTTCTGGACCCACAATGGTAATGGCACACTGTAGATAGAAGTCTGTTACATTCTAGAAAAATAGTACATTTGCATTACTGTATCTTGTGGTTTAAAAATTAGTGGTCTAATTTTTGAAAATTAGAAAATTGAAAAATTATAAAACATTTCTCCCAATATTTTGCAACTTCTTCCTCCTCTTAAAAAAATGTGTTGACACTTTTTTCCTTATCTTAGAAATAATATTGGCTCTTTGTTTTAAAAAAAGTGAGAAAACAGATAATCCCCATTTGCAATTACTGTGATAGCTTCATTTTCTTTCCTGTTTCAGAGGCATTCATGTATATACTTTGTAAATCTTTGATTCCTAGTAATTGCACTAGAATTATTTTTCCCTGAGAATAACTTTGCAGGATTTTTTTGATAATATACAGCAATTTTAATATGTTTTCCTCTTTACCTTTGAGTTACAGATGATTTCGTTTTTTAACTTTTTGTTTTGAAAGAATATTAGACTTGTAAGAATCTTGCAAAAGTAGGATACCCTTTACCCAGTTTCCCTTATGTTATCAACTTAGGTTATCATGGTGTGATGGTCAAAACCAGGAAATGAACATGTGGTGCTGTGTTATTAACTAAACCACATAATTGATTCCAGTTTCATCCATTTTGTCCACTATTGTCATTTTTCTGCTTCAAGATCCAGTTTAGATCCCACATTGCATTTAGTTGTGTCCCCTTCATCTTCTCAACTGTGTGAGAATTTCCCAGTTGGCATTTGTCTTTCATGACCTTGGTGCTTTTAATGAGTACTGGTCAGTTATTTCTGGTTGAACTTTTAAAATATATTTGTTCCTTTGTGAATTACCTGACTCTGTCTGAGTTTTAGTGATTTTACAGTTTTTTTAGTGATTTTATAGAAAAGTTACAGAAAGTCCTTATATATTATTAACATAAATTACATTTGTTTAAAATTATTTTTCCTCTCATGAGTATGTCATTTGATATATGAAAGGGTTTATTTCTTATTTATTTTGGTTTATGTGACTTTATATAGATAAACTTTTCTTTTCCTTGTGATGTTTTCCATCATTTTCAACATAAGAAATTGTGTCTTAACTAGAACTCAGAAATATCCACATATATTTTAGGATATTCAGTGATTTAACTGATTTTCAGTTTACTTTTATGGTGTCTTCTTCCATCACTTCTGTGCATAAGAAATTATCCTCCTAAAGATATTAGAGATATTCACACATATTTTACTTTAGTTTTTTAAAATACATAATTTGAAAATAAATTTTTAGTGCATATAATTCTTTAATCCATCTGTAATTTACTACTTAGTATGTTATTAGGCTAGGATCAAAGTGATGTTTTCTAAAAAATGAACCAATTTTTCAGACATTATTTATTGATTTTGTGTATTATTCTCCTTGATTGGTGTACCTCATTTTTCCAGTAAATTACTTTCTATTCTAAGATCTGTTTATGGGCTTTCTGGTTTGTTCCATTGATTTTCTGTCCAATTTTCTCTCACTAATAGATTATTTTAATTACTGTGGCTTTATTATAGCAAATTCACCCTCATTACTTTTAATTTGCAAAATGTTATCTCTTATGCCTTTTCATTTTTCCATGTGAGCATCAGAATCATTAGCAAAATTCCAAGAGAATCACATTTTTTTCTGATTATTTATATATTTTTTACATCTCAATTAAATTTTATAGTTTTCTTCATGTATCTATAACCCATAACTAATAATGGTCATTGTTTTAAACTTTTGTCTAGTTAATCTGTAGATGTTTTCTTTTCCTATTATATATTTAAATAATTATTAAAATAATATAGGAAAGCTAAACATATTTATATGATCATCTGCTGTTATACAGCTCCTTAACTGAACTCTTATTAAGTCAAATAATTCAGTAAATTTTCTTGGTTTCCAAAATAATGACAAATTTTTGTCTCTTCCTTTTCTATAATTTTTTTGTTTTATTGATCAATTTCTAAAACAGAGTTAAATAACACTGTGCATAAGGATTTCTCTAATATTTTGTCATTAAATATGATTTCAGGTCAGAAGTTATGTTAAATGTAAGGCACAGATCAGAGATTTTAATGAAAAAAGTAAAAAAAAGAAAAGTATTACAGAGGATTATCAGTTGTGAAGACTGACCACAACTTGAAATGTGAATATACAGTTCTCACCAAATGAAACTGTCAAGTTGGGGATATTAGGAATAAATATGGGTTCAGTATGTGGTTTTTAAAAATCCCTGGATTTCTCTGATCTCTTAAGACTTTCTTATTTGTAATCACTGGCAAGAGATTAAATAAGAGATCTACCTCTGATATAAGGACTTCATGGTGAATTGATTCAGTGGTCTTAGCTGCTGGGATCACCGGCTTCTATTCCGTTACTGAGAGCCCCATTAAATCAGACAGTCTACATGAGATGCCAGCAAGATGCCAAATTCACAATAGACTCTCAGCAAATATTAACCATCCCCTCTCCAACTCTTAGGAGATAATCAAATATTTACTTAAGAAATGCAGACCAGCACTTTAGGAGTTGGCAAGAGCGAAAAGAAAATCAAAATGGTCTGTAAATAACTTAGTAAGTCAGTGGTAGTTGCAGGCTTCCATCTTGGCTTCCTGGAAATTTCTCCCTTGTTTTTCTCACTCTACTCTTCCCTAGACTTGCTTAGTCCGGACAAATCATCATTTTCTTCTCCAATAGGGCAGATTTCTCATACACCCAGCAAATATTCATTCAGCTCCTGATAGAGACGATGCATTTCACTGATTGAAAAACCAGACCCAGAAAAGAGAACAACTAATATCTATATACTACATTCAGTTTAAAAAGCTCTCTTCATTTCAGTTTAATTATTGCATCAATACTGTGAGGAAAGCATTGTAAGAATTCTCAAGAATCTCATTTTTAAATGAATAGGCTAAGGGAAGGGAAGTCAATGAATAGTGGGATGGATGGACGGATAGTTGGTTGGATGAACGGCAGGCAGATGGATGGACAGGTGGTAAGCATCTGCTGGTATGAATACTGCCAACTTGTGCAGTTTAAGCTGTAAGTATGGAATTTGTTTTTAAAAACAGGATAGAAAAGAGTTTATATAATATAGGAATAAAATATTTGCAGAGCAGAGAAATTTATTTTTCAAAAAAGGAAGTTTTGAAAGAAAATTGTTTTGTTTGGATTTATGCATTACAGCAGTGTTGAAATCTAATTGTTATAAAACCAGAAAGTCAAATCAGAAAGACAAAACAAAGTGAAACAGGCCAATTGAATTTTGCTTCTCCAGGCTTAAGAAATGTGAAAAATAAACAGTGCCAGAGGCAAATTATTGTTATTTTAATGAGATAACAATGATGCAGAAAAAAGGGAATCACTTTGTACAATCTCCATTGTGTTTATTTCTTCACCAGATTAAAACATTCACATAGATGGTGTGAAATCTCTAAAACCACCCAACATGTTTTATTGTTGTTATATTAACTTTTCAATCCAGATTTCTGGTTATTTGGAAACATTTCATACAGGGTGTTGTATAAGCACGGGTTTGCAGATGTCTGTAATTTGGTATTATTTAGACTAAACATCTAGAAGACTCTAGCCTGGTGTAAGGTAAAGATGCTTAGGTAGGGCCCTGGGGACTGAGGTTTCCCAAATGACTTTAGGAACATCATTTCCTCTTCCTTGGTCTTAGTTTCTTCTTTCATAATATCAAGGTATTGGAGTAAAATGTGCCTAAAAAAAAAGCTCCTTGCAGCTCTATAACCAGCCAGTTTTCACTATGACAGTTTAACCGGGCTTTTGTAGACATCGCTTCCTTTTGTTTTACATTTTTGACTGAGTCCACTCCTTCTCAGAAAATGACTCCTTAGGAAGAACTCTCTGAAGGGCCAGTTAGGCTTCAGGCTCTTCGGCAGTCTTAAAATAATCAACATGGGTCTGTGGCCGTCGCCCAGCCAGACCACGCACAGGAAAAATCACCCCACCCTGGATGGGCTTCACACTGAAGACCTATACTTCCCTGTGACCCTGTTTAACTTTGCTGTGTATCTGGGACTGATCAGACATAGGACGCTTTCATGAAAGTGGAAAGCTCTGGCTTTTAAGATGAGACCCGGAATTCAGGTCTGTTTAGACATAAAAATAGGTGTTTATGAGAGGAAGTTCTTGAAGCACTCAGTGTGGCTCCTTTGAAGTTGCCACTGATACTATATTTGGGGATCCAGTAAGCTGCTTAAATATTAAAAAACGGGAGAAAAAACAGTTGGATTTAGATGGAAAAAAAAGAAATAAACTTGGCTGTTCAGAAAGTTCCTCCAGTCTTCCCCAAAAGGAATATTTTAATTGATTTTGCTTTTTCCTAAATCTCTTTGACTTTTACATTATCAAGATGACATATTTGTGTGCTGATTTTGTGTCCAGCACTGTTGATATATCTGATGCAAGTTTCTTGAATCATTACTTTGTTTTCACCAGAAACCTGGTGTTGAATGCCTTAGCCTTTCTGGGGGTGGCAGCCACACAGCTAATGGAAGAAACTGAACTCATTTGATAGTTTCCGGCTTTATTACAGATGTAGACCAGCTGCGAAGCTTTCTAATCAAAGCTCTCAGGCTTGTGCCACCTCCTGGTCCCAGTGATCATTCACTGAGTGCCCACCCTTCCTACACAATCAAAATAACAAGAAACATGGCAAATTTTTGTCATCATAATGGAGAGAAGACACTTAAATAGAAGTAAATACAATAGCATACATGATGGGTTTGTGGGTGTATGTATTTTTTGTATGTGTGGGTTCAAGTAATATCACAAAGACTTTTCATTTGCTCCTCCTCCCTCTTTGAGGTAGACCCTGCAGGGATCATCCTTGCTGTTTTATAATGAAGTTATTGGGACCAGGACAGTGCAGTGACTTGGCTGAGGTTCCTCAAATAGAAGCCAGATCATCTGTTTCCTTACTGTTACAAAGTGCCAAGCTAACAGTACTGGAAATGACCATCAACTTCCTGACATGTATGGATGTAGGCATAGAAGGACATTCTCCTGTGTAAATCAATAAATCTTTGAACCAATACCATTAAGTATTTTGACAGTTTCTTGGTTCCGTAAATTAAGCTTAACCTCTTCAGGTATTCTGAATATGTCTCACTTTTGGAAAGACATACCTTGTATTTTGGCATACAAATAGGTATTTATTCCAGGGAAAAATGTGGTTTAAAAACTAAATCAGTATAATTAATCTCCATTGCCTAAGCAGAGTCTGTATTCAGAGGCACTGGGAAGGCCAGTCCCCCTTGGATTTTCCTCCTCTCTGTTTGCCTAAGTAGGCTTTCCTTAAGTGCCAGGTCAAATAATGACTGTATTGAGTCTTCCCAGTTATTGAAATGAATGGGAGTTATCAGCTTTTTCAAGAGAGGCCTTGATCAAACTGTGCTCCAAGTCTGCCGTGTGTGTTTTGGAGAGGGATGAGTAGCATAGAATCAGTAGAAGTTTCTTCCTACATATGTCAGAGTGTCACTAAATCCTCTGCATCTGTTTCCTTAGTAGTCTGGCCCATGACCACATAAGAATTGTGAAGACATCTGTATTAGAGAGACAGAAATATTTGCTCTGTCCTAAAATACTGAAGAATTTAAAGAGAGGAATGTAACAATCTCAGGTGATACATGGAGAACTATATCCACAACCACTTATAGTTCACTCTTTCCTTTGCCTATAGAAAAATAAACTAGCAGCATGAAGCAGGAGAGTTAGAAAGACCTGAAATATTTATCTTAGCCTTGGTTCTCTCATCTGTAAAATAGATTATTAGCACCCACCTTATTGTGATGTTAAGAAGACTAAATATGATAATATATTTAAAGTACTTGCTTGGTACAGTGGTACATTCATGGTAACTATTAATATTATCATTACAGCTTTGCAGACATGTGCATTTGTATGCAAGTAAGTGCATTTGTATCCAAGTAAGATTAACCAACAAGAAAGACCTCAGTGACTAAGAAAACAACTTAAAATAGATGTCCTCTTTTTAGAAATTATCCTTGCTGAGTAGAACAACACTTTCTTACAAAGTTTTATGTGATTCATGAGCAGCTGCATGTACAAGCTTTCAAAATAAGAGGATAAATTCATAAAGGACTGTAGAATTGACAACTGTACATTCACTCACCTGACAATTCATGGGAAAGATAAGAAGCACATTTATTTTCACTGACTTAGGGTTAGGTTAATAGGTGTGTGTATATGTGTGTGTTTGTCTATGGCATTAGCAAGTTTTCTCTGGCATTAAATCACTTTTCTGCCCTGTTGGGGCCAATTTTCACCATTCCAATGTCCTGAGTAATTTGGCTTTAATCACAAAGACAAGATCATTCAAATCAAAGAGAGAAACCTTTCAGTAAATAGACTGTAGAGAGATATAATGTTCATCTGTTTGCTTGAGAATCCACACACAAAGCTTGCCTCGTGTTCCAAGGCTAACAGAAGCCAGAGCATCAGCAGGCCTCGACATCGCGCACCACATGCATAAGGCTTTGTGGCTTAGGGGTGTGGCTCCATAGCGGACACACAACTGTGTACCACTGGCAGTGACTGTGCTAAGGAGAAATCCAGAGGAGAATTTCTTTTTCAACCCATTTCTCATTATCCAAACTGTCTTTGGGACTTGTTTTGGTTATTTTCAGGAGTCAGATGTATTTACCATGCTGTTGCTGGCTCCATATAGTCAACAAATCTTCTGTATCCCATCTGTGTGTTATTTAGCCTCTGGAAATAATATCTCTTTTTGAAATATTTTTTTGGGATGATTCCCAAACTTTTGTAAGTAGAGAACCAACAGTAAAATAGGTTCTTTTTTTTTCTTTCCTGAAAGAGCAGCTGAGGTGGCTTAAATTTATACTGCTAAGTAGAATTTCACAGCTCCAGTCATGGCTGCCTGATTTATGAAGGAACAAGAAATGACATTGCCATATGATATACTCTTTCCTTGAACAAAATCCTTTAGGATATGGGAAGACCTCCTGACTGACAGGACAGCTGGAAAGGGACTAAAGAACAAAGGCAAGGGAACAGAGAGAGAGAGAACAGGCAGGCCCTGTGGCGGGAGTACTGTCACGTATCTGGCTTCAGATCTGAAATATTAGTAGCTCATGATAAAAGCATTCCTAAAGGAACACATTGTCTACCAAAGGGACTCAGTGATTCATCGTACCCACATTTGAAGGGGCTACCTTAGACCTATTTGGAATAGCTGTGACCGAAGAAATGAAAATCAGTTGCTGGAAATTCTAAGCAATTCTAGTCAGCATAAGAAAGGACAGTGGAATGGTCAAGGCTGTCCAACGCTGGAATGAATTGCTTTGGAAGATTTTGAGATTCCAGTCACTGGAGGTATTTAAGAAGAAATCTCGTGACCATTGACAGAACTTTGCAGAGCATTCAAGCATTAGAAGAGAGGATAGAGGTGGAGCCAGGTGACTTCTAAGGTCTTCTTGATCTCTGATATTCAATGGAAAAAGTGGTGGGATGATAGCAAATTTGTGTTAGATTTGTAATTTAAAAACTTGTCCTTTCCACAAATCACATTCCAGATTAAAAATTAAAGTAAACTAAATAAAAATTAAGCATGACTATTATTCCCATTATACACATCAGGCAATTAATTTAAGACAGGTTAGGATTTATCACATACCAAAACAAGCAGAAGAATAGGAAATCCTACCAATGATGTATCTTGTGGATTTCTTTTCTCCTCAGGATGAAAGAGCCCGTAGATGTAGTGACTGATGATGGAAGCAAAGGATTGAGAGACAGACAGCTAACTATAGAATAAGGGCATTTAACAATGACCTACTATCATGCCTGAACTCTAAGGGAAAATATTAATTAAGAAGTCTAATTGCTTACTTCCAGTGGACAATTTACTTCCATCCCTATCTTTGTGGCAGATTCAGGCCTGATAAGAAGATAGCAGTTATGATCTTGTCCAAGTGCTTCTCCAAAGATACTGGCTGTACCCTAGCTCATTCCACGAATACCTAAATAACTGAAGTAGTGGAGGCCCTCATCTTCCCTCTCCAGGATGAGCCTAGGGTGAGTATAATGATGCTGAGTTAAACCAGATCCAAATGATGCCAGCTTGGGAAAGATCAGAAATGCTAGACCCACTCTTAAGTAGATTTTTATCTTGAGTAGTTCAAGGTTAGTCAAAAGTGGATGAGTAAGACAGGTAAAGAGAGTTCATGTCAGACTTCTAAATCAGTGCTATTTCTGTTATAGAACACAGTCTGTTACTGTCATGAAAGGAAGATCCTGGGATGAGAATAAAATATTATTCAGTGAGTGAAGCAAGGTAGGGAGAGCCAAAGGTTCTCTGGGTAAGGCTTGTTACCTACTGAATCACCCATTAACGTTTTTCATAATTTAATTTCTAAAGTGGATTAAGTTGATTATACTATCTATGCCTTTCATTCTTGGAATTACATAATCCAAATATGTAAATGTAGCAAGCTAGAAGTCATTTTAAAGATCATCTGGCCTAACCCTTTCATTTCACAGATGAAGTAGCAGATTTAGAGATACTGATTAGCCTGCTAAAGGTTACTCAGCAAGTTACCAGCAGAGCCAGAACTAGAATCCATGTCTCCTCATTACCTAAGTGCTTCCTTCTGTTGTCAGGCAGCTGCATCCAGGGAGGTCTTTCTCTGCACACTAGGTGAAACCTTAACCTGAACAGAGGAGGATTCTGGACTCTGATCGAGAAAGAATTTTCAACTAGGTCAGGCAAGTGTGGGTAAGGAAGGAATTCATCAAAGCAAAAGTGGAAGCAGACATCAGCAGACATGCTGGCAGTAGAGAGCAAGGAAGAGCAGAGGGAGGAAAGAAGCTCACCGAACTCCTGCTCAGCCTAGGGCAGATCCCTTGCAGACTCCTAAAGCCAGGGTCACCTGGTGTCCAATATCTGCTCGGATCTGCACAGCATGGGAACTAAGTCCCTACCTTCCCAGGATTTGGGAAAGCGGTGGAGCACTGGATGGAGAACTTCTGCTTCCCTACTGGTCTGACATAACAGGGAGAGAGAAAAGGGTTGTGTTAAGACTAGAAAGCTGAATGAAATAGTAGTGACAAAGACAATTACCACCCAAGGTGGAGGTTGGAGAGTTCTTATCTTTATCATGGAAAAGAGTTCAGAGACAAGTGCAATTGGCTTATGCAACAATTAAGTTTATTTGATATGACAGTACCCACTTAGATGGGAGTGCAGGCAACCTCAGAGAGGAGATGCACTTAAGGGTTTAGGGTTTGGGGTTTTATAGGGCCTTTTGGGTAAGGATAGCATTAGGCATGATGTATACAGGTGATCCATAATTCCTGTGAAGTTTTGTCTTAAGAATAGGGTTATTTAGGTGACTGTGTTGATCTGAATCTTGGCATTCTTTATCCATATAGGTTCATTTACACTTTGGAGGTATGTCTCTCCTGGTTACAAATTTACCTAATTGATTAAAGGGCTGGAAGAAGAGGAAGAACAGCATGTAGATTGTTAAAGAATAAACTGGGCCTTTTTTTCAGGCTAAGTAGATTTAACAATGGCATGACCCTTGTCCCATTCCCCTGCTCTATCTTACTTCCTCACAAATCTAGTAAAGAATTTTCTGCAGCTCTGAAGTCACCAGCTTGAGAACATGATGCTATCTATTGGAAAAAAAAATTATATAAGAATGATAGATAAAGAAGGGTCCCATGCTAAGGCAAGCAGTAAAGAAGCAGTAAGACCCCCCAAGAATGGCAGAGAAGACAGTGAGCCCCTCATTTTGTCTCAAGCAACAGAAGATGTTGTGGGCTCAGGGTTGGTGTCTACATTAATTTGAGCATATTCACAATGTAAATCTCATCTCCAGCCTAATTTCCTACTCTCCCCATCATCAGCCTTAGCTGCAGCCAACTGAACTTCTTTCCCAATGCATAGCATGCTGTTTTCAGTTAAGGTCACTTCTCCTAGACTCTCTTCTTCTATACAGCTTCAGATGTCAAACCCTATCCATGTGTCAAGTTTGATCCCAAGTGTCTCCTTCTCCATGGACTCTTACTTCTTGTTCCCCAGTGATATGCTTGCTGACGTGGCTATACCTGCTGGTTCCCGTCTACTTTCTCTTAGGAAGAATAAAATTTTTTGGATAAAAATCAAGGTAATTTCAATGATAATAAACTACAAAAAATTCTATAACTTCATAAAGACCTGATTATTTGTTCATTCATTCATTTATTCACTCATTCATTCTTTTAGCCTAACAAACCTTTGCTGAGCACCCTTTCCTCATATCAAATCACATCTTTTCCTCAAAGATTACAAGTATTATATTCTTATGCATCTCTGCCTAATTCCTCAACTCTAAGTAATCCATACTTCTTATAAATCAGCTATTTTTTGCCTATATTTTGCCACCAAATGTCCCCCCTCTCCCCACTGAACAGTAAATTCCAGGAGGAATACTTTCATTGGGGAAAAAAACACAAGGAAAAGATAATACTTTTTTTTTAATGGGATCAAATCAGATTTACTGATAGCCTACTCATACCAAATTCATGGTCTCATTTCCATATTTCATATAAGGATTAGGTGATGATTTAATTGACTATTAATTTTTTTGTTTCCTCATAGAGGATTTTCAAGCCTTCAGCATTTGGCAACCAGGACCATTCCATTTACCCTCTGGCTCTGAAAAAGATATTTGAAAACCCAGCAGCATGCAAAGCCAAGGGTTGTTAAAATCATCATTTCCCTAAAGGATGTCAGAAATCCTAAGGGAAAATATTTACAAGGAAAATCTGTTTTCTCTTTGGAATTTACGGATTTTATTTGTCTATTTTTCTCTTCTTAAATATCCACCCTTGCCCCATCCCACGTGGCAGAAAGACAGATCTGCTTGTCTTTTCACTGTTGAATCCATCATCTAGCAGCTGGCTCAAGTCTATGCCTATTTGAGTAAATGCCTTTCATTTAATTAAAGTTTGCTAACAGATCTTCAACATTATCATTAGTTTATTTTATTTAATTGCTTGAGAATGACTTATGAGTTTCAATTTAACAGAACTCCTTTTGAAAAACAGCTTTCAGGAGAGTGCTATGATTTTTAACCAAGTACCATAATTTCAAAACTTGGCTATAAAATAAACGCCACCCATTTTAAATTAACGTTCTTTCTGTGTGTTCTCACATCATTTTCTTTTGAATTTAACTCACTCTTGGGTTATTGCTGTTTAATTACTTGCTGTAGCCCTCACAATGTTATTATCTATTATATTGATGCTGCAGTGTATTGAGAGACACGTTCATGCCCTGTGTGTGTAATTGGTGACTAGCCCACAATGACACATCAAAGGCTTTCAATAAGTGTTTGTTGAGTGGACAACTACATGAATAGCCTTTCATCAGATTCTTATTACAACCTAAATTATGTCAAGGAGTGCTAATCACCAGGAATACAACAGCTAATCAGAGACATAGAGACATAGCTTTTTGTGAGTTGAGTATAGATTCAAATTAAAAGACAATAGTTCTATTTTGTTTGTCTACAAATGAGTTCATTTTTTTTAACTTGAAAAATCTCTTAATCTTCTATATACTAGTAAAAACATCTTCAGAACTCTGCCCCCGGAGAAGCAATGGAGAAAAGCATGTCAAAGGATGATTGTAATACTGTGAGGAAGGCATAATGAGGGAAGTGGTGTATCCAGGCATGTGGGATGTGGCTGTTCATGGCAGATACAGCAAAGGAAATGATGTCTAAGTAAAGCACTAGAGATGAATAAGAAATAACCAGGCAAAGTTTTGGAAGGAGAATTTTCCAAGTAAAACAATGCTATAAACTTAGAGGGGAGAGAAAAATGAATGTAACTGAGACAAAATTCAACAAGATTGTAACTCCGGGAAGAAAATCCCAGAGTAAAGTACATTTGAAACCAAAATCAGTCAAAGGGAGAAACAAAGAGGGAGAAACCCATTTATTGCTTACAAGCAGTCTTTCCATGTCTCTTGCTACCTGGCTGCAGAAGAAGAGACCCCACTGAACTTCTCCTGTCCAGATATGCCCGCACAGTGTATTCTGTGTTTATTTTTGAAAATTAGAAAACAAGATAAAAATGATGGTTAATTATTAAGTCCCTTGCCTCTACTTGAAAACAGCAACTATTAACATTTGATGTATAATTTTTTTCTTATGAATTTATATTACAGAAATAAACTCATACTATACATAATGTTATACAGTCTACTTTTTTTTCAAGCATATATCATGAGCATCTTACATATCTCATTATTCTCAGTGGCATATAATATTCTACCATATGATTGTGCTATAATGTAGTCCATGCCTGTTGTTAGAAACTTTACTTTTGATTTGATCAGATCAGAGCTTATATGGAGTCTTAGAAATTCTGCTTCACAGAGTTAAGATGACATATCCCAGGCGGCTTTCACTGACTGGTATTATGGCTTTTCAGCATTTTTCAGGAACTTTATCAACTTACTAAAATAGTATCTTCCTTTTGGGAGTTTTCTGCATTAGAAAAACTTTTTACTTAAATTAAATGAATGGAGATACTTAGAGGAAGAGAGTTTTGATCAAACTCCTTTTCAGAATAAAACAAAATGGGAGGTTTAAGTACCATAAATAAAAACAGGTGAGCCATCCCAGAGTCTCTAGCCTAGATGACAATATTCACCTGCCTTGAGTTTAGTATTAGCCTGCAAAACTGTAAAGGAAATCAGGTATTTTAATTTTCTTTTGGAGGTCCATTTTTTTTCTTGACCTAGTTTCCTATCCTGTTTTAATGTAAAAAATAGGTCTAACAAGGTCATTTCTTCTATTGTCAGAATGGGTTTATCAAGATAATTTCATGATACTTTTGTGGAAATGTGGATAAAATGAGAGTTCCTGTGGCCAGGATTCTCACCTGGCCCTGGTTGATTAGCTCACTGCACACCTGTGGGCAATATATGGCTGTTGACTCTATATAAAGAGCTCTGCCCATTGCTCTGGGTGTGACCTAGTGGTATGGCTGCAAGGCTGCAGGAGAGCAGAGCAGAGGACAGAGGCCCAGAGGATGGCTGTGCGGGATGACTGTGCAGAGAGGCCCAGAGGATGGCTGTGCGGGACGACTGTGCAGAGAGGCCCAGAGGACGGCTGTGCAGACAGAGGGGCCCAGAGGCAGAGACCAGCTTGCTGCATACAGACTCACTCTGAGTGAACAGGATTTTAGTGACTGACCTGCCACCTGGAAATAAAGTTGAGTATAACCCTTTTACCCCAAGAACAGTTTTGCCGTCAATTTCTTTGGTCACACTGAATCCATAGCGAACTTGCCTGGGGCTGAAACCCATTGGCAAGACAGGAAAGAACACTGAATTAAAAGTTAGAGTACCCTAATTTAGTTCCTAGCATTGTCATTTGATTGGTTTATCACTTGAGAGAATATATCAGAGAAATTAAGAGCTTGAATTCTAATGTAAGTCATCAGAAGGTTTAAAGTCAGATTCAGTTACTTACAGTTTTTAGTTTCCTCATTTGTAAATGAAGTTACTGATTCCTCCCTTACTGTTATTTTCATCTTTAAAATATGGTACCTTCATTTGCTAAGGCTGCCATAACAAACACCACAGACTGTATGGCTTAACCAAGAAACATTTAGTCTCACAGTTGTGGAGGCAAGAAATTTAAGATCAAGGTGTCTGCAGCTTTGGTTTCTTCTGAAGCCTCCCTTCTTGGATTGCAGATGGTCACCTTTTGATGTGTCCTCACATGATCTTTTCCTCTCTGTGCAGTACCCCTGGTGTCTCTGGGTGTGTCCTATTCTCTTTCCCCTATAAAGACACCACCAGTCAGGTTGGGTTAGGGCCTACCCTAAAGTCCTAATTTTAACTTAATTACCACTTTAAAGGCCCTATCTCCAAGTTCAGTCACATCCTGAGGGACTGGGGCTGAGAGCTTCAACATATGAATTTTAGGTGATGCAATTTAGCCCCTAACATGATAATATATGTAAGACATTTATCAGGTCTCTGTCATATTATATACTCAATAATAGTAGCAACTATTATTATTTAGCCTCTCTGAGCTTCACTTTTCTCATTGTAAAAACGAAAAATAAAATGAACAAAACAGCAGCAGACTCATAGACACTGAGTAGTGTCATGGTAGATACCATGGGCAAGGGGTTGGGGTGCGCAGGTGGGGAGGGATTGGGGGACAAAGGGGCACAAAAATTCTTAATCACAATATAAGTTGGTCACAGGGATGGTCGTACAGCATGGAGAATATAACCAACAATTCTGTAACATCTTCCTATGTTGACAGATAGTAACTGCACTAGAGGGGGTGAGGATTTAATAATGCAGGTAACTGTTGAACCACTGCGTTATATACTTGAAACCAAAATAACGAGGGTATTAATATCTGTCCAGCCTATATATGATGGTGACTTGAGTTAATTTATGTTAAATTTCTTTGTAAAATAAGTTGTAGACTGTTGTTTTAGGTGACACATACTTAACTTTCTTTCCTTTGAGAATATGCACATGTATCTAGGCATTTGCTTTTAGCTTCTTTTCAATTAAAGCTGGGTATAGGAGGAGTAGAATTTAGGCTCCCATTTCATCTCTCTTTTATTCTTATAGGTTTCAGCATCCTCAGTTTCCAAAGAGGAAAGTACAAGGTTAATAACTATATGCCAATTCATATAGCCTTTCTCATAGAGACTTCTGCTCACATGGGGCAGGGGGCAAAGATTAGTGAAAATATAACAGAATCTCTGCCTCACTGTATCTAAGTAGAGGCAGATGAGAATTCCTCTAGTGCCTCCTGGGAATGTTTTCAAATGAAAAGAATGAATGCTGCTTATATTATTTTGTAATAGGGCCATATGTTTTTCTGGGTAGAAAGAGTGTAGGTGGCATCTCCCAAGAGAAGGTTATGTTCATTTTAATGACTTGGCTGGGATTTCTCTCTGGGTGAAAATTAGACTTTCTATAGTCTTCAAAGTATAAAACGCTTTAGATGAACCGAAAGTGGGTCCTCCAGAAATGGAAAATTTTGTAATTTAGCACTTTATTGGCATGCCTGACCTACTTTAAGAGTGAGAGTATGTAGCCTGTCCCATAATTCTCAGGACTCAAGTCCAGGTGAAGATCTAAATGGCACATATAGGGTGTACTGGCACCTGGACTTAGCGGGATTGATCCTAATCTGCCTGTCTCATTACAGACCATCCTATGTAACTGGTATAACCTAGTGACCTAGACTTACTCCTCTCCAATGTGATGGAGATGTTTCTGGAAGAGATTTTAAAAGATTCAAGTCACTCCATTGCTCTGAAATTTTCAAGTGCTCCCCCAAATAAGACATAATATGTACTTAGCTTCCAACCTACACCACTCTGGTCCCAGACTACTTTTTAAGTATTCTTAGCTACTCTAAACCCCATTCCCAACACTTGTACTCCCAATAAACTAATCGTCACACAGAGATGACACTTTTTCTCTGTGTCTCACTCATGGTGAAATGCCCTCCCTGGCACCTCTGCTTGTTGAAATCCCATCTGTCCTTCAGGGTCCATTACAAATGCCGTATTTATAAGATCTCCATAAAGCTCTCTAGATCTAAATGCACCTATTTAGAAGTGCTTTTTCCTTGTTTTGAATCCTTACAGTATTTTTATTTTTACTTCTTATGGTTCCTTACTCAACCCTGAATTATAGCAATTTGTCTGATTCCCCAAATTAGCTGCCAAAAAGTGGGCATTATCTCAGTTTTCTCCCCACTATCTGTGCCTCCCATATACCCAGCACAGGACCCTCATTAAATGTTGGTCAAGTTGAATGGAAAGACAGAGTAGAATGAACTGAGCCAAGGCCCCTAGAAATGCAAAACTTAGAGTACCCTATGCAGGTAAACTGAGAACCCTGGACTCTGTATGTGGAAGATCATATTGTCAATCTTTTCTTAGTACAGACCAAACATACAGCTGCTAAACTCTGCCACAGTATAACATTTCAAGGGGAAGGAAGCCAGTGTAAACCCACAGCATGTGCAAAGTCAAAATCAGAAACCCTGAGTTTTTTAACCACTAAATATAATTTTACAGTTTATTTGATATGATTTTTCTAGGCTGTGGTTCAATTCAAAGCAGTCTCTTTATTTGAACACAATCCTCTAGTTCACTTCTATATTCATTAACAGCCATTTTGTAACTTTAATTGGGCTTTCTCTGGGTCGTATGGAGAAAGGTGTTCCTTTAGGACTTTTGGAAGCATATATTTTGGGTGTAACTTTTTATATGCTCTTGCCCAAAATAGTTCACTCTTCATTTTCCTGAATAAAGAGGTTTGGCCACAGTCTAGGATGCAATGTTGTTTACTAGAAAAATCATTAACTTTGGAATTATGTGTGTATTTTTTAAGTTATCTACATTATTTAAATACTCACCCCAACTAGTGTAGTTAGTATCTGTCAATACAGAAAGATGTTACAGAACTACTGACTGCATTCTCTATGCTGTACTTTCATCCCTGTGACTAATTTACATTATAATTGAGATTTTCTACCTCTTTATTCCCTTCACCTATTTCACCTACCCACCTCAACCTCTCCTCCATGGTAATCACCAGTCACTTATCAGTGTCTATGCTGTTTTATTCATGTTGCTTTGTTTTTAGATTCAATATGTAAGTGAAATTATATGGTATTTGTCTTTATTCACATGACTTATTTCACTTGGCGTAATAACCTCTATGTCCATGCATGTTGTTCCAAATGGCAAGATTTCTTGCTTTTTTTATGGCTGAATAATATTCCATTGTATATATGTACCACTTCTTCTTTATTCATTCAACTGTTGATGGACACTTTGGTTGCTTCCATTTATTGGCTATTGTAAATAAGGCAGCAATAAACATAGGGGTGCATATGTCTTTTCAAATCAGAGATTTTGTTTTCTTTGGGTAAATTCCTAGAAGTGGAATTACTGGGTCATATGGTATTTCTATTTTTAGTTTGTTGAGGGACCTCCATGCTGCTTTCCATAGTGACTGAACTAACTTACACCCCCTCCCCCAACATTACAACAGTATAGGAGGGTTTCCTTTTCTCCACATCCTTGTCAACACTTGTTATTTCTTGTCCTTTGGATAATGGCCATTCTGACTGGTGTGAGATTATATCTTATTGTGGTTTTGATTTGCATTTCTCTGATGATTAGTGATATGGAGCATCTTTTCTTGTGCCTGTTGGCCATTTGTATTTCTTCTTTGGAAAATGTCTATTCAGATCCTCTGCCCATTTTTTAATTGGGTTATTTGGGGTTATTTTGGTGTTGAGTCATATGAGTTTTTATATATTTTAGATGCTAGCCTCTTATTGGATATGTCATTTGCATATATATTCTCCCATAACTTAGGTTGTCTTTTTGTTTTGTTTATGGCTTCTATTGCTGTACAGAAGCTTTTCAGTTTGATGAAGTCCCATTTGTTTATTTTTGCTTTTGTCTCCTTTGCCCTAGGAGATGTATCCAGAAAAAAGGACTCATGCTTATGTTCTAGAGATTTTTGCTTATGTTCTCTTCTAAGAGTTTTATGGTTTCATGTCTTATATTTAGGTCTTTAATCCATTTCAAGTTTACTTTTCAAGTTCATTCCCTTGCATGTACCTGCCCACTTTTCCCAACAGCACTTATTGAAGAGACTGTTTTATCTCCATTGTAAGTATATTCTTGCCTCCTTTGTCATACATTAATTGACCATATATGCATGGATTTCTTTCTGGGCTCTCTATTCTGTTACATTGCTCTATAGGTCTATTCTTGTGCCAGTGCCATACTGTTTTGATTTCTGTAGCTTTGCAGTATAGCTTATGTCACATCCTAACAGCCCAAGTTTTGTTCTTTCTCAAGATTGCTTTGGCTATTTGGAATCTTTTGTGATTCCATGTAAATTTTAGGATTATTTACTCTAGTTCATTGAAAAATTCCATTGATATTTTGATAGGGATTGCATTGAATCTCTAAATTGCTTTGGGCAGGATGGTCGTTTTGACAGTATTTATTCTTCCTGTTCATGAGCATGGGGTAGATTTGCATTTATTTCTGTCTTCTTCAGTTTCTTTTATCAGTTTATTATAGTTTTCAGAATCCAGGTCCTTCACCTCCTTGGTTAGGTTTATTCACGTGTATTTTATTCTTTCTGATGCAATTGCAAAGGGATTTGTTTTCTTCATTTCTCTTCCTGCTAGTTCATTGTTAGTATATAGGAATGCAAAAGATTTCTGTATATTGATTTCTTTAACCTGTAACTTTGCTGAATTCATCTATCAGTTCTAATTTATGTGCATATGTGTGTGTGGAGTCTTTAGGCTTTTCTATGTATGATATCATGTCCTCTTCAAATAGTGAGAGTTTTATTTCTTCCTTACCAGTTTGGATGTCTTTCATTTCTTTTTTCTTGCCTGATTACTGTGCTAGGACCTCCAGTACTGTGTTGAATAAAAAATGGTAAGAGTGCACATCCATGTCTTGTTCCCGATCTTAGAGGGAAAGCTTTCAGCTTTTACCATACAGTATGATGTTAGCTGTGGGTTTGTTGTATATAACCCTTATTATGTTGAGTTAATGTTCTCTTTATACCCATTTTGTTGAGTTTTCATCATGAAAGGATGTTGAATTTTGTCAAATGCTTTTTTAGCATCTACTGAGATAATCATGTGGTTTTTATCCTTCTTTTTGTTATTGTGTATATCACATTGATTGATTTATGAATATTGTACCATCCTTGCCTCCCTGGAATAAATCTTACTTGGTTGCAATAAATGATCCTTGTGATGTATTTCTTAATTTGTTTTGCTAATATTCTGTTCAGGATTTTTGCATCTTTGTTCATCAGGGATATTGGTCTGTAATTTTCTTTTTATGTATTGTCTTTGGCTTTGGTATTAGAGTGATGCTGGCCTCACAGAATGAGTTTGGAAGTATTCCCTCCTTTTCTATTTTTTGGAATACTTCAAGAAGAATGGGCATTGGCTCTTTAAATGTTTGGTAGAATTCACCTGTGAGGCCATATGGTCCTGGATGTTTGTTTGTTTGTTGGGAGTTTTTGATAACCAATTTAATATCATTAATAGTACTCAGTCTGTTCAAATTTTGTTTTTTCCTTGGTCAGTCTTGAAAGATTGTATGTTTCTAGGAATTTGTCTTTTTCTTTTAGGTTGTACAATTTATTGGCTTGTATTTTTTTGTAGAATTGTCTTATTATTCTTTGGATTTCTGTGGTGTTGGTTGTAACATCTCCTTTTTCATTTCGGATTTTGTTTATTTGTGTCCTCTTTTTCTTGATAAGTCTGGCTATGTGTTTATCTATTTTGTTTATCTTCTCAAAGAACCAGCTCTTGGTTTCATTGATTTTTTTTCTATTGCTTTCTTATTCTCTATTTCTGCTCTGATCTTTATTATGCCCCTCCTTCTACTCACTTTGGGCTTTGTTTGTTCTTCTTTTTCTAGTTCATTTAGTTGTGAAGTTAGATTGTTTATTTGGGCTTGTTCTTGTTTCTGAGCTGGGCCTGTATTGATATGTACTTCCCTCTTTGAACTGCTTTTGCTGCATCCATCCATATATTTTCATTTGTGTTTCTGTTTTCATTTGCCCCGTGTACTATTTGATTTTCTCTGATTTGTTCATTGTTCTGTTGATTATATTGAGGCATGCTGTTTAGTCTCCATGTGTTTGTGGTTTCTTTTTTGTTTTCTTTAATAATTTCTAGTTTCATGCCATTGTGGTCTGAAGAGATACTTGATACAGTTTCAATCTTTTTTAATTTATTGAGGCTGTCTTCTGTCCTAATACATGATCTACACTGGAGAAAATTCTGTGTGCACTTGAGAAAAATGTGTATCCTGTTGCTTTTGAGTGTAATGTTCTGTAGATATTTGTTAAGTCCATTTGGTCTAATGTGTTGTTCAATGCCACTTTTCCCTTATTTATTTTCTGTCTGGATGATCTAATCATTGATGTAACTGGGGTGTTAAAACCTCCAAATATTATTGGGTTGTTCTCTATTTATTCCTTTAGTTCTGTTAGTATTTGCCTTATATATTTAGATGCTTCTATGTTTGGTGCATAAATATTTACAATTGTTATATCATCTGTTTGGACTGATCCCTTTATCACTATATAATGTCCTTTTTTTAAAATTTCATTATTATTTTTTTATTAAGGTATTATTGATATACACTCTTATGAAGGTTTCACATGAAAAAACAATGTGGTCACTATATTTACCCATATTATCATGTCCACACCCATACCTCAATGTAGTCACTGTCCATCAGTATAGTAAGATGCCACAGATTCACTATTTGCCTTCTCTGTGCTACACTGTTTTTCCCTTGATCCCCCACCCCATGTGTACTAAACATAATACCCCTCAATACCCTCCCTCCCACCCCACCAGCCCTCCCACAGCCCTCCCCTTTGGTAACCACTAGTCCCTTCTTGGAGTCTCTGAGTCTGCTGCTATTTTGTTCCTTCAGTTTTGCTTCATTGTTTACTCCACAAATGAGGGAAATCATTTGGCACTTGTCTTTCTCTGCCTGGCTTATTTCACTGAGCATAATATCCTCCAGCTCCATCCATGTTGTTACAAATGGTAGGATTTGTTTCTTTCTTATGGCTGAATAGTAATCCATTGTGTATATGTACCACCTCTTCTTTATCCATTCATCTACAGATGGACACTTAGATTGTTTCCATATCTTGGCTATTGTAAACAGTGTTGCAATAAACATAGGGGTGCATATGTCTTTTTGAATCTGAGAACTTGTATTCTTTGGGTAAATTCCAAGGACTGGGATTCCCGGGTCAAATGATATTTCTATTTTTAGTTTTTTGAGGAACCTCCATATTGCTTTCCACAATGGTTGAACTAGCCTACATTCCCACCAACAGTGTAGAAGGTTCCCCTTTCTCCACATCCTCACCAGCATTTGTTGTTCTTAGTCTTTTGGATGCTGGCCATCCTTACTGGTGTGAGGTGATATCTCATTGTGGTTTTAATTTGCATTTCCCTGATGATTAGTGATGTGGAGCATCTTTTCATGTGTCTGTTGGTCATCTGAATTTCTTGTTTGGAGAACTGTCTCTTCATATCCTCTGCCCATTTTTTAATCAGGTTCTTTGCTTTTTGGGTGTTGAGGCATGTAAGTCCTTTATATATTTTGGATGTTAACCCCTTGTCAGATATGTCATTTACAAATATATTCTCCCATACCATTGGATGCCTTTTTGTTCTGTTGATGGTGTCCTTTGCTGTACAGAAACTTTTTAGTTTGATGTAGTCACATAAGTTCATTTTTGCTTTTGTTTCCCTTGCTTAAGGAGATGCATTCAAGAAGAAGTTGCTCATGCTTATATTCAGGAGATTTTTGCCTATGTTGTCTTCTAAGAGTTTTATGGTTTCATGCTAACATTCAGGTCCTTAATCCATTTTGAGTTTACTTTTGTGTATGGGATTAAACAATAATCCTGTTTCAATCTCTCTCATGTGGCTGTCCAGTTTTGCCAACACCAGCTGTTGGAGAGGCTGTCATTTCCCCATTGTATGTCCATGGCTCCTTTATCATATATTAATTGACCATATATTGTTGGTTTTATATCTGGGCTCTCTAGTCTGTTCCATTGGTCTATGGGTCTCTTCTTGTGCCAGTACCAAATTATCTTGATTACTGTGGCTTTGTAGTAGAGCTTGAAGTTGGGGAGTGTAATCCCCCCCAGCTTTATTCTTCCTTCTAAGGATTGCTTTGGCTATTCGGGGTCTTTTGTGGTTCCATATGAATTTTAGAACTATTTGTTCTAGTTCGTTGAAGTATGCTGTTGGTATTCTGATAGGAATTGCATTGAATCTGTAGATTGCTTTAGGCAGGATGGTCATTTTGACAATATTAATTCTTCCTATCCATGTGCATGGATGTATTTCCATTTATTGGTATCTTCTTTAATTTCTCTCATGCGTGTCTTGTAGTTTTCAGAGTATAGGTCTTTCACTTCCTTCCTTGGTTAGGTTTATTCCTAGGTATTTTATTCTTTTTGATGCAACTGTGAATGGAATTGCTTTCCTGATTTCTCTCTCTGCTAGTTCATTGTTAGTGTATAGGAATGCCACAGATTTCTGCATATTAATTTTATATCCCACAACTTTGCTGAATTCAGATATTGTATAATGTCCTTTTATCTCTCTTGTTACTTTATTTAAAAAGTCCATTTGGTCTGATATAAGTACTGCTATCCTGCTTTTTCTCCCTTTTGTTTGAATGAAATATCTTTTTCCATCCCTTCACTTTCGGTTTATGTATGTTTTTAGGTCTGAAATGAGTCTCTTGTAAACAGCACATAGATGGGTCTTGTTTAGCTGTTCACCACCCTATGTCTTTTAATTGGTGCATTTAATCCATTTACATTTAAGGTAATTATAGATAAGTATGTGCTTATTGCCATTTCATTAATTGTTTTCTTGTTGTTTTTGTAGTTCCTTTCTGTTGCTTTCTTCCTTTCTTATACTCATCTCTTGTGATTTGATGGTT
The DNA here is from genome assembly GCA_032199065.1 of Smutsia gigantea. Classification (NCBI taxonomy): domain Eukaryota; kingdom Metazoa; phylum Chordata; class Mammalia; order Pholidota; family Manidae; genus Smutsia; species Smutsia gigantea. The sequence continues at coordinate 43,825 of JAVSCE010007648.1, forward strand.
TTCTTTATATTATGCTTGGATTCCTTTAAAAAAATGTGTGTTATCTATAATTGGCTTTAGTTTTATGATTACCATAAGGTTCATAAATAGCTTCCTAAACATATAAAAGTCTATATTAAGTTGATGGTCACTCAATTTTGAACACATTCAAAAAGAACTACTTTTCTCTTTCTCCTCCATACTTTATGTATATGATGTCATAATCTATGTCTTTATGTATTCCTTGATTAATTTTGTACATAGTTGATTTTACTACTTCTATTTTTTGGACTTCATACTTGCTTTATAAGTAATTGGTCTACTACCTTACTGTACGTTTATTTTCACTGATGAAAAATATTTAAGCTTAAGAATATTTGTCTAAAATGTCCCTTTAACATACCCTGTAAGGCCAGTTTAGTGGTGAGGAATTTTTTTTAACCTTTATCTGGGAAATTTTTAATCTCTCCTTCAATTCTGAATAATATCTTGCTGGATAAAGAATTCTTGGTTTTAGGTTCTTCCCTTTCAATACTTTGAATATTTCATGTCACTCCCTTCTGGCCTGCAAAGTTTCTGCTGAGAAATCTGGTGATAGCCTTACAGGTTTCCTTGGGGGTAACTGTCTGCCTCTCTCTTTCTGCTTTTAGTATGCTCTCTTTATCTTTACTCTTTGCTATTTTAATTACTATCTGTCTCAATGTTGCTTTTCTGGGGTTCATGTTGTTAGGGGTTCTCTGTGCTTCTAGGACCTGTATACCTATTTCCTTCCCCAGATTGGGAACGTTTTCAGCTATTATTTCTTCGAGTAAACTTTCTACCTCTCCTTTTTCTTTTGTTGTCTTCTGGGATCCCTATTATGTGAATATTGTTTCATTGGGAGTTGTCACACAGTTCTATTAGCATCTTCTTTTTTTAGAAATTCTTTTTCCTCTCTGTTCCTCTTCTTGTTTGCTCTGCAGTTCTCTATCTTCCATCAGACTTATTCTTTCCTCTGCTTCCAGCAGTCTGATATTCATTCCCTCTATTGTGTTTTTCATTTCAGTTATGGTATACTTCAGCTCTGAATGGTTCCTTTTCATATTTTCTATCTCTTTGTTGAAATTCCCATGAAGTTCCTGGATCGATTTCCCTATTTCAGTGAGCATCTTTATGTCTGTTACTTTGAATTATTTATTAGGAAGATTGCTAATCTGCATTTACTTTAGCCCTTTGTCTGGTGTTTTATCTTATTCTTTTGTTTGGAACATATTCCTCTGCCTCTTCATTTTTTCTGTGTTTCTATGTTTCTTCCTTTGTATTTGATAGATCAACAAGGTTGCCTGGTCTTGAAAGTAATGACTTAATGAAGTATATGTCCTATGGTGTTCAGAAGCTCAAGACCCTCTGTTCACAAGAGCTTGGCTCTCTTTTGTGGCTGATCCACAGTTGCTGTTGGTGGGCTGTGGGTGGGCCCACATTTCTGCTCCTCTGCCACCAATGGCTGATCCCCACAGAGAGCCTCCCTTTGTGTGTTCTGAGGGGCTTCTGTTCAGATTTATTGTGGGAGGGGCTAACCTCTGCCTGCCAGTCAGAAAAGTCAGGCCTCTACTGGGCTTACCATGCTGGGCAGGGCAGGAATGCAGGAGAGAGACACCACAGGGCTAAGCCACAAGCAAGGGAGATGGAAAATTTCAGACCTAGCTCCCAAACATGCCTGACCCACTAGGCTGAGGTAGGGCTGGGTAAGTGGGGGAAAGTTTCTTTTGCCCTCTGCCTGCCTATCAGCAGTCTGGCCACTTCTGGGCCAAGGAGATGGGTGAAGAGGGCACACAGGGAAACACTGCCATAGGGTTGAGCCTCCAGCAAGGAAGATGGAGAGTTTCAGAGCTGGCTCCCACACGTGCCTGACCAGTTGGGCAGAGGGAGGGCTAGGAAAGTGTCATCCACCTGCCCTTTCTTCTCCAGAGCACCTTCAAACCCCTGCCCCTCTGGTACACTTCTTGCTGCTGTCAGATCTTTCAAACTGCCATCTCTATGTTGGTTCTCAGCCAGACTGACAAGAGTGTCCCAGTTCTCCACGAGTGACAGAAGTCTCAGTTCTCAACAGTGCCCCAACTCTTCCTGGTGTGTAGCCACTTTCCAGTTGTCAGAGCCCAATGCAGTGTGGTCTCATATTCTCAGAGCAGATCTCTAGGGCAAGGTGTGCTGAATTTATCCTCTCCTAACTCCATTCCTTTCCCTCCCACTTGTAGGCTGGTATAGAGGAAGGACTTGGGTCCTGATCTATCACAGCTCTGACCCTTCACTGTTTTTATGTGGTGGTCTCTTCTTCACCAGGTGTAGATGGTCTGTTCTGCAGTCTTCAGGTAATTTTCAGAGTTAGTTGCATTTGCTGTAGTAGTTTCCTCAGTGTGTATGTGGGAAGAGTTTTTGTCTTGCCCTCCTACTCCACCGTCTTTCTCTACTCCTTTTGTTAAAGATGCTATTCTGCTGAAGGAGTGCTAGAGAAAGCCTTATCAGAGAAATAATGAAACTAAGTGCTTCCCATAGCTTCCGGAAGCTGGCCTCACTTTGGAATCAGAAGGCCAGGTTGTGGGGCCCAGCACTTCTATTAGGATCCATGTGTTACTCTTTCAAGTATGAGAATAACCTCTCACTCTATGTTTTAGTTACCTTATAAGTATAGTAGAGGAGGGACTCTTACACTAAATGATGTCTAAGAACCATTTTAGTCTTTATATTTTGGCATTCTGTGACCACTTATGTAATGATTTTAAATTAAAGTCATTCTTTCATCAGAGTTAATGAAGTTTATCCAAAGCCCGGGTTGACACACACACACACACACACACACACACACACACATACACACACATACCTCAACAAAGCAGAGTTTCAGAAAGCTGATTAGGCTTTTGAGCCACTTGAAAGCAGGGACAGATGGTTCTTTTTCAATAAAATTTTGAAAAATATAGAATGAAATACCCCAATGATAGAAATTAACTATCACAGAAGCATATTAAAGATTGTAAAAGTCTTACCCTAAATAAACATGTTTGGCTTTTAATACGGTTAATCTTATACTTAATTAATGATAAAAAAAACCTTTTAAAATATAGATTCCCAGGGGAATGCACTTCTTAGCAAGATAAAGGCTAACTACAAGCCCAAAGATATTTTTCCCTGTCCTTCTGGGTTGTTCTGAATCATTTTTAATGTCTGATCATGCTGTCATTCTGGAAAGTCATTTTTCATTTTCTCTGGGCCATAGAGCCCAACTGTGCATTAAGTGAAAACCTTGCCCAACATTCAATTAGCTTTCCAATCAGGATTCCTCACTGATGATAATATGTATTCCATTTTATCCTTTCCCATTATATTAAACACAACCACATTTCAAAATGAAATTATTATTTTCTCCAACCCACAACCAAATTTTGGAGCCACCTAAAAAATACTGATTTCCATTGCTGTTTCCATTATACTCCTATGACATTGACAGACACCTCACCAAAGAATATATAGATAGTAAATGAGCATATGAAAAAATCCTCCACATCATATGTCATCAGGGAAATGCAAATCAAAATAACAATGAGTTACCACTACATATCAGTTAGAATGGCTCAAATCCAGAGCACTGACAACAGCAAATGCTGGTGAGGATGTGAAGCAACAAGACCTCTGATTTACTGAGAATGCAAAATGGTGCAGCCACTCCAGAGGCAGTTTGGCAGTTTCCTATAAAATAAAATTATTTTTACCATGTCATCAAACAATGGTATTTACCCAGAGGTGTTGAAAACTTATATTCACACAGTAACCTGCACACAAATGTTTACGGCACCTTTATTCATAACTGCCAAAACTTGGAGGCCACCAAAGTGTCTTTTAATAGGTGAATGGATAAATAAATTGTGGTACATCTGAGCAATGGAATACTACAGTGTTAAAAAGACATGAGCTACAAAGCTATGGAAAGACATAAAGGAGCCTTAAATGCATATCACTAAAGAAGCCTATCTGAAATGACACAGTACTGGATGGTTTCAACTAAATGGCAATGTGAAAAAGACAAAACTATGGAAATGGTAAAAATATCAGTGGGTCCTAGGCGTTAGGATGCAGAGGGATGAATAGATAGAGAACAGGTGATTTTTAGGGCATAAAAATGCTCAGTATGATACTATGATGACATATACCTGTCATACATTTCTCCAGACACATAGAATGTGCATCACTGAGAGTGGACTGTGGACTGTGCGGGTGATTATGATGTGTCCATGTAGGTTCCTTTGTTGTAACAAATGCACTGTTCTGGCTGCTAATGTTGCTAATGGGAGAGGCTATCCCTCCCTAAGTGGGGGCAGAGGGGATGCTAGAAATCTTTGTTCTTTCCTCTGAGTATTTCTGTGAACCTCAAATTTCTCAAAAATATCTTAAGAAAAAGTTTTCCATACCTACCTCAAATATTACAGCTCTAATTTTTCAAATCCTTTTTGAAATGAGACAGGAGAGATTTTCATGATGATACTCATAAACATGCACACACAGATACATCTGCTTTTCTTTATTCAAGAATAAAAACCAAAAAACCTCTGTTCAGTTTTCCAAGATCCCCATATCCAGCTCTGTTCAACCTTGTTTCCCATTACTCTGTAATGCAGACTCTTCACAGGAGCCAGGTCAGCCAAATTACTATTCGATAAAAACATCTGAGTCATTCCTGTTTCTCTCTGCTCACCCTATTCTGCATCTGAGACATTCACATGTTTTCATTCTTCATGACCCAACCTCATGCCCACTTCCTCACTGTGGCCCTCCCTGAACCTTCCAGGTAGCTATGGTTTCAAATTTTTCTCAGTTTCTACAGCACTGCATTTCCTGTTACCCACTCACTCTTCTCTCTAATCCTGTACAGTCTTAGTCCTTGATATTGATAGTCTGTGTATGACTGCTTGCCCTACTGGCCTGTATTTTATAAAAGGTCAAAGACCATACTGCAAATATTTTATATCGTAAGAGAACATCTATCACAGTTCTTTCTATGGAAGAAGTGATCAACAAACACTTCTTACGTGGGGCCAGATATGCATGAACTCAACTCTACATTAAAATAACAGGGACTAAAATTCCAAATCTGTGTTTGTGAATATTTTAATAAAATATGTAGGTTCTAGCCATAGTCATGCCACTAATTTTCTGTGCAAATCCTTTCTCCACCCGTAAAATGCAGCAATGGTGTTATACGATTTAAAGGGCCTCTGTAGCCCTGGTTGTCTATGGTTAATGAAAGTTAATGTTATAAGACCAATGCAGATGCCACTTAAGGAACAGAAGAATTGATGCTACCTGACATTCAGTAAGTAGATTTTCTCCAAGCTTTAGTTTCCTTAGAAATTCAGATAGACTGGAGCTTCTTTCCAGTATAATCTATTGGCTGAAGTTCAGAAAAATGTTTGAGTTTATACTTAAACAGTGTATATGGCAGGGATATTTAATTTAAAATACAGCCTGAAGATTATCGCTGGGGCTGATGCTTAAAAAAGTGCAGGTGTTGAGGGAATTCAAGATGGCTGTGTGAGAGGTGAGATGGAGAGCTCCTCCCCAAACCACAAACAGTACAAAAATATAGTTAATTAATACAACTAACCTTAAAACAGCAACAAGAAAGAAGGCTGAACCAGACTGCATACACACCTCACGAAAAGAGCAGACCTCACGAAACAGGGTAATGCATGAAAGCCTTAATCCCGTGGGACCCAGGCCCTTCCCCCACCCCAGCTCAGTGGCGGGAGGAAGAGAAACAGAGTGGAGCAGGAGGTGGTACCAGGGACTGCTGAACACCTAGCCCTGGAGATCTGCTTTGTGAGCAGAAACCTACAGTGTGTGGTGCTCTGGATGTTGGGGAGCTCGGACAGGCAGAGTGCTTGAGAAGTTGACATTCCGGCTGTTTATGGAGGAAGAGATCCACATCTGGCCGCTCTGTGTCAGAGGAAAGGCAGGCAGTCTGAGAGGCTTCCTAGCAGTGAGAGGGCCCTTGAAGGGGCGCGGTTTGGGTGGAGCTTGCTGTGCGGTAGAAGGGAGAGCTGGACAAGGTTAAGGTTGCCTGGGCGCGTTCTGCCCAGCTGGTTGGGAACATTGAGGAGCTTCAGGTGTTCCATCCCCCTGGCTGCCTCAGCTCCGCGGCCCCCCACTGTGACATGCAGCCTGCTGCACCTTTTTCTAGCCTGTCGGCCGTAGTTGGCAAACTGACAGTCACTGTACTGGTGTCAGGCCAGCCAGAGGGAGGCCCCACCTACAACAGCTAGAGACAAAGCACAGAGGCTTACACGTGTGTGCTTGGACCACTGCCTCTGACACTGGAGAAAGGCACTGCAGATGAGAATCAGAAAACAGATCTTTCCTCCTAAGAGGCACCAGCTCTGCTCCCCTATGACAACCCCCCACCCCCACCCAACTGCACTCTAGGGGCTTTGCAGCTCCAGAGACTGGAGCTTCTGCACACTAGTGGGCACCACACAGAAATATGAAATATCAAAAGAACATGGTTCATACCAAAATCTCACAAACCCCAGAAAGAGGGCCAAATGAAAATGAACTCACCAATCTTCCTGAAAGAGTTCAAAATAAAAATTATAAACATGCTTATGGAGGTACAGAAAAATATTCAAGAACTCAGGAACGAATTTAAGATGGAAATTCAATCATTAAGAAATTTCATATTTGAAATAAAACATACAATGGAGGTATTTAAAAGCAGATTAGATGTAGTAGAAAAGACAGTAAATGGAATAGAAATTAGAGAAGAGGAATACAAAGAAGCTGAGGCACTGAGAGAAAAAAGAATCTCTAAGAATGAAAGAATATTGAGAGAAATGTGTGACCAATCCAAACGGAACAAAATTCACATTATAGGGGTACCAGAAGAAGAGGAGAGAGAAAAACGGATAGAAAGTGTCTTTGAGGAGGTAATTGCTGAAAAATTCCCCAATCTGGGGAAGGAGATAGTCTCTCAAGCCATGGAGGTACACAGATCTCCCAACACAAGGGACCCAAGGAAGAAACATCAAGACATATAATAATTAAAATGGCAAACATCAAGTATAAATACAGACTTTTAAAAGCAGCTAGAGAGAGAAAAAAGATCACATACAAAGGAAAACCCATCAGGCTATCATCAGACTTCTCAACAGAAACCTTATAGGCCAGAAGGGAGTGGCATGATATATTTAATGCAATGAAGCAGAAGGGCCTTGAACCAAGAATACTCTACCCGGCAAGGTTATCATTTACATTTGAAGGAGGGATTAAAAAATTTTCAGATAAGCAAATTCTAAGAGAATTTACCTCCCACAAACCACCTCCACAGTGCATTTTGGAGGGACTCCTATAGATGGATATATTCTTAAGACTAAATAAATGTCACCCAAAGGATAGACAAAGAGTACAGAATATGATTCATAACATACAAAGAATGGAGAAGGAAGAAAAAAAAAGGAGGAAAAAATAAAAGAACCTTTAGGTTGTGTTTGTAATAGCATAGAAAGTGAGTTAAATTTGACTGTTAGTAAGGGAATTAATTACCCTTGAACCTTTGGTAACCATGAATCTAAAGCCTTCAGTGGCAATAAGATATACCTATCAATAATCACCCAAAAGATCAGTGGACTGAATGTACCAATCAAAAGACATAGAATCACTGAATGGATAAAAAGACAAGACCCATCTATATGCTGCCTCCAAGAGATTCACTTTAAACCCAAAGACATACACAGACTAAAAGTGAAGGAATGGAAAAAGATATCATGCAACTAATAGTGAGAAAAAAGCAGGAGTTGCAGTACTTGTATCAGACAAAACAGACTTCAAAACAAAGAAAGTCACAACAGACAAAGAAGGACATTACATAATGATAAAAGGGTCAGTCAAACAAGAGGAAATAACTATTATAAATATCTATGCACCCAACACAGGATCACCTACATATCTGAAGCAAATGCTAACAGAATTAAAGGGGGAAATAGAATGCAATGCATTCATTTTAGGAGACTTCAACACACCACTCACTCCAAAGGACAGATCAACCAACAGAAAATAAGCAAAGTGACAGAGGCACTCAACAATGCATTAGAACAGATGGGCCTGACGGACATCTACAGAACACTCCATCCAAAAGCAACAGGATACACATTCTTCTCAAGTGCACATGGAACATTTTCAAGAATAGACCATATATTAGGGGACAAAAAGAACCTCAGTAAATTCAAAAAGATTGAAATTGTACTAGCCAGCTTCTCAGATCACAAAGGTATGAAACTAGAAATAAATTACACAAAGAAAATGTAAAAGCCCACAAACACATGGAGGCTTAATAACATGCTCCTAAATAATCAATGGATCAATGACCAAATAAAAACAGAGATCAAGCAGTATATGGAGACAAATGACAACAATAATTCAACACCACAAAATCTGTGGGATGCAGCAAAGACCGTGCTAAGAGGGAAATATATTGCAATACAGGCCTACCTCAGGAAAGAAGAACAATCCCAAATGAACAGTCTAAACTCACAATTAATGAAACTAGAAAAGGAAGAACAAATGAGGCCCAAAGTCAGTAGAAGGAGGGACATAATAAAGATTAAAGCAGAAATAAATAAAATTGAGAAGAATAAAAGAGTAGAAAAAATCAATAAAAGCAGGAGCTGGTTATTCAAGAAAATAAACAAAATAAATAAACCCCTAGCCAGAATTATCAAGAAAAAAAAGAGAGTCTACACACATAAACAGAATCAGAAATGAGAAAGGAAAAATCACTGCAGACACGACAGAAATGCAAAGAATTATGAGAGAATACTATGAAAAATTATATGGTAACAACTGGATAACCTAGACGAAATGGACAACTTTCTAGAAAAATACAACCTTCCAAGGCTGACCCAGGAAGAAACAAAAAATCTGAAAGACCAGTTACCAGCAAAGAGATTCAATTGGTAATCAAAAACTACCTAAGAACAAAACACCTGGACCAGATGGTTTCACTGCTGAATTTTATCAAACATTTAGTGAAGACCTAATAACCATCCTCATTAAAGTTTTCCAAAATGTAGAAGAGGAGGGAATACTCCCAAACTCATTCTACGAGGCCAACATCACTCTAATACCAAAACCAGGCAAAGACACCACAAAAAAAGAAAATTACAGACCAATATCCCTGATGAACAGAGATGCAAAAATACTCAACAAAATATTAGCAAACCAAATTCAAAAATACATCAAAAAGATCATCCATCATGATCAAGTCGGATTCATCGCAGGGATGCAAGGATGGTACAGCATTTGAAAATCCATCAACATCATCCACTACAACAACAAAAAGAAGGACAAAAACCACATGATCATCTCCATAGATGCTGAAAAAGCATTCGACAAAATTTAACATTCATTCATGATAAAACCTCTCAACAAAATGTGTATAGAGGGCAAATACCTCAACATAATAAAGGCCATACATGACAAACCCACAGCCAACATTATACTTAACAGCGAGAAGCTGAAAGCTTTTCCTTTAAGATCAGGAACAAGAGAAGGATGCCCAATCTCCCCACTTTATTCACGCAGTTCTGGAGGTCCTAGCCACAGCAATCAGAAAACCCAAAGAAATAAAAGGCATCCAGATTGGCAAGGAAGAACTCAAACTCTTCCTGTTTGTAGATGACATATTATACATAAAAAACCCTAAAGAATCCACTCCAAAACTATTAGATCTAATATCTGAATTCAGCAAAGTTATGGTATAAAAAATTAATACACAGAAATCTGTTGCATTCCTATACACTAACAATGCACTAGCAGAAAGAGAAATCAGGAAAACAATTCTATTCACAATCGTATCCAAAAGAATAAAATACCTAGGAATAAACCTAACGAAGGAAGTGAAAGACCTATACCCTGAAAACTACAAGACACTCTTCAGAGAAATTAAAGAGGACACCTACAAATGGAAATTCATCCCATGCTCTTGGCTAGGAAGAAGTAATATTGTCAAAAAGGCCATCCTGCCTAAAGCAATCTACAGATTCAATGCAATCCCTATCAAAATACCTACAGCATTCTCCAGTGAACTAGAGCAAATAATTCGAAAATTCATATGGAACCACAAAAGACCCCGAACAGCTAAAGCAATCCTGAGAAGGAAGAATAAAGCAGGAGGAATTATGCTCCCTGACTTCAAGCTCTACTACAAAGCTACAGTAATCAAGACAGTTTGGTACTGGCATAAGAACAGACCCATAGACCAGTGGAACAGAATAGAGAGCCCAGAGCCCAGATATAAACCCAAGCATATATGGTCAATTAATATATGATAAAGGAGCCATGGATATACAATGGGGAAATGACAGCCTCTTCAACAGCTGGTGTTGACAAAACTGGACAGCTACATGTAAGAGAATGAAACTGGACTACTGTCTAATCCCATACACAAAAGTAAATTCAAAATGGATCAAAGACCTGCATGTAAGTCATGAAACCATAAAACTCTTAGAAAAACATATAGGCAAAAATCTCTTAGACATAAACATGAGCAACTTCTTCATGAACATATCTCCCCAGGCAAGGGAAACAAAAGCAAAAATGAACAAATGGGACTATATCAAACTAAAAAGCTTCTGTACAGCAAAGGATACCATCAGTAGAACAAAAAGATATCCTACAGAATGGGAGGATATATTCATAAATGACATATCTGATAAGGGGTTGACATCCCAATTATATGAAGAGCTCACGCACCTCAACAAACAAAAAGCAAATAAGCCAATTAAAAAATGGGCAGAGGAGCTGAACAGACACTTCTCTAAAGAAGAAATTCAGATGGCCAACAGGCACATGAAAAGATGCTCCACATCGTTAGTCATCAGAGAAATGCAAATTTAAACCACAATAAGATATCACCTCACACCAGTTAGGATGGCTGCCATCCAAAAGACAAACAACAACAAATGTTGGCAAGGATGTGGAGAGAGGGGAACCCTCCTAGACTGCTGGTGGGAATGTAAATTAGTACAACCATTGTGGAAAGCAGTATGGAGGTTCCTCAAAAAGCTAAAAATAGAAATACCATTTGACCCAGGAATTCCACTCCTAGGAATTTACCCTAAGAATGCAGCAGCCCAGTTTGAAAAAGACATATGCACCCCTATGTTTATCACAGCACTATTTACAATAGCCAAGAAGTGGAAGTAACCTAAGTGTCCATCAGTAGATGAATGGATAAAGAAGATGGAATACACAATGGAATATTATTCAGCCATAAGAAGAAAACAAATCCTACCATTTGCAACAACATGGATGGAGCTAGAGGGTATTATACTCAGTGAAATAAGCCAGGAGGAAAAAGACAAGTATCAAATGATTTCACTCATCTGTGGAGTATAAGAACAAAGAAAAACTGAAGGAACAAAACAGCAGCAGACTCACAGAACCCAAGAATGAACTAAGAGTTACCAAAGGGAAAGGGACTGGGGAAGATTGGTGGGAAGGGGGAAAAAGGGCTATTACAATTAGCATACATAATGTAATGGGGTGGGGGGATACAGGGAAGGCAGTAAAACACAGAGAAGACAAGTAGTGATTCTATAACATCTTACTACACTTGATGGACAGTGACTACAATGGGGTATGTGGTGGGGACTTGATAATAGGGGGAGTCTAGAACCATAATGTTGCTCTTGTAATCGTATATTAATAATAGCAAAAAAAATGTGCAGGTGTGATGCCAGAGAAGCTTATGAAAAACAATGAAAGAACTCAATCATCAAACCACCACTGTGATAAGACCATGTGGCCTGCAGGTTAGGAGGACCCGTTAAGCAGCTTGATAAGTTACATACCTTGCAGAATCTTAGTCTCTTCTTGAAGTCCCCTCCAAGAGTGGTCTTTGGAGTGAAACTCCCTTTGGCTCACAGCCATGGTACATTCCTTTACATGAGCTGAAGTGAATGCTTTGAAATATGTTTAGAAATAAATCTCCCTCACCCTCATAAGAGCAAGAGAGTTTGTCTTTCACAGAGGAATGTGGCATATCTATCTACAAAAGGTACAAGTGGAAAAACTTTTTGTTTGCTTGTTTGCTTTCTTTTAGTTTGGACAGTGGAGTTGTTTGGGTAGAATGTTAAATTTGTTTTATAAATACAAAAAGGAAGGGTGATGTTAAAATGATAATGACAGCATTTTTCTATATGCTCACTAAACCCTAAAGCCCTCCACAGATCATGAATTTCTCCAGTGTTATCTCCAGACTATCGCCAGACTATCTCCAGTGTTAGCCCAGCACTGTTACAGTTCTTAACAAGGCAAGGCCCAGTTGAATGCTTCTTTTCCTTGACCCTCATGTGTCTGTTGCAGGGCAGCTGCGTCTGGGGAGGTCTCTCCCTGCTATGTGAAGCTCTAAGAGAAACCTCAACATGGATGGGGGAGGGTTCTTGACTCTGGACAAGAAAGAATTCTCAATCAGGTCAGACGAGTGTAGGTAAAGAAGGAATTCATTAAAGCAAGAGCACCAGGGACTGTCAACTTCTGTGCAGGCAGCAGAGAACAGATAAATGCAGAAGGAAAGAGGGAAAGTTCTCAGCCTAGGGCAGATTCCTTTGCCAACTCCTGAAACCAGGGTCACCTGCCATCCTGTGTCCACTTGGATCAGCACAGCATGGGGACTGGCCCCTATCACCCCAGGATTTGGGGGAGCCACAGAGCACAGGATGGAGTGAGATTGTGTTCTGAGACCTTCCCAGAGAAAGGAGATTTTCAGGCAGACTGCTAAGAGCAAATAGCACAGCTGCAGTTTTGTCCGGGTCACCGAGGCTATGGGAGCATGCAGGCCCAAATATGAGCTCTTAGCAGCCCCTTCCTACTTATTAGGTGTAAAGAAGAGATGGAGTGAAGACTTGGAAATAAAATGAAATAGCAAAGAGACAAATCACAATAATCTGAGCAGTGAGAAAGCTTTATTTGAAAGTATGCACTTAAAGAAAGGAAAGCGCGGGCATCCTCAGAGAGGAGGCACATTGAGAGTTTGGGGATACTATCTTTTAAGGCTTTCAAGAATGGGGCAGAGGGTGGGGGTGAGGGGTTGGGCATAGGCTTGACTTGTGGTCTCAAGGTGCTTATCTCTGGTGAGAGACACCATGTCTCCTCTCCTCTGTGATCAGTCCTCCAGCTAATTCTGCTTAATAAACCCAGTGCAAGGGGTTTATTTATCCTGTTCTCCAAGATAGTGGTTACCCTCAAGTAGTGGGGACATATCAGTTAAGACTGCCTGCCCTGCCTTAAGATAGGCTGTTGGGCTATTGTCTGATTACCAGAGAATATGTTAGGAATCTTACTTCTCAACTCTGTGCTTTTTAAAATGGAATCTTAGCCTTAAAATGGGGTCCCTCCTGTTCTTACTATACTGTTCATATCACAATATTTTTCATCATAGACAGGAAAAGTTAATAATGATGCTTGTACCGTGTCCCTGCCCTACCTCACCTCCATCTGAAATCCCCTCACAAAACACGGGTGCTTATAAAAGAAAAAGGAAATAAACCCAGACTTTGATTCTCAGTCCTCAGGCCTTCCACTTCGTTTCCCCTAAGACAAGCATTTTAGGTCTGTCGATTTGTTATTTCACAAAAAAATGTTGCAGACACAAAAATCTTGAATTTTTTTTCATATTCTCAAGACCAGAAAAATCAGTGCCAGGTCTATATTAAGCTAAACCACTGCTGATTTTTGAAGGATATTTTAGAAGCAGAAAGTCCAAATCCATGGTTAATCGCCATTTTGCAAATTAATTCAAATGATTATGACTTTGTACAGTTAAGGGGGGAAATATGTGATCTAGCTGCTGATGGCTGCAGAGACATAACTCTGGTAGTGAGCAGTTGGGAGCTGGCTGTTGGCTCTAGGGAAGTGAGGGCCAGCTAGAACTTTTTAATAGGTCACTAGGGAAAGACAACATTCATCTCCATTTATCATAATGAAAACCAGGCTGAAGCAAAGCCTGAGTGAATGGTTAGAACAACACAATTTGTCTTTATACCATGAAGTTCAGTAAGGGCAACTTGGTCTGTCTCAGCACAAGCTTCTATGTGGTGCTTTAGCTTATTTTTTGTATCAGTATACCCTCGTAACTGATGATAACTACTTCTTCACTCACCGAGGCAAGGTAGGGGTGCATCTTCCAGGTTTTTGAAGAATTTTACAATAGGAACTGAGTTGACATTAATAAATGACCATTTTTATTTCTATTTTTTTATTAGTACTATTATAAAGTGCTTGAAAACTATACAACAATATGCAAGGGTAAGATCTTATTAATAAAAATCTCATAAGGATCATGCTCACCAATATGGGAGTCACAAGGGAGGAGTACAGACCTGAGCTCATAAAGAGGGACATTGGATTTGTATTTATTTGTTTTTCTTCAAAATCAGATAGGAATAAGATTCTTTACAGGTTAAAGTAATGACTACCATGAGAGTCATAGGACATTGGCAAAACTGGATTATGAAGTGAGTTGCATCTACCTTCCAAAGAAATTTTGAAGAGAATTAAAGCTGTGTTTCCAAAAACAGTAGCAGGAAGCAAATGTCAGAGAGGTCTTGGCCCAGACCTTCTCTTCGGTAACCATTAGTCATCCTCTGACACCTTGGGGGAGACTTCTGGACAACACCACAGAGGTTAAAACGCCTGCCCAGTTTTTCAATCTTACCCTGCCCTAATGTTTAGAACCAAAAACACCAATAACATACCAATAAACCATTCACACTAATTTCATTGGGTCTGTGGCAGATAGGACTTGCCCAAATTCCATCACTAAGAGAGTACTCCTCCTTACCCAGCAGGCATCCAAGTCTTGGCTGTTCTCTTGTTAGGAAGCTAGACAGTACAATACACAATACACAGATGGCTTGAGGGATTTTGTCCAATTAAGCATGCACTTATTTTTTGGCTAATACTTTGAGCTTTTTTCAGAAACTTCAAGGATTTTTTTGTTTTAAATTGTCTCTAATCTGAAAAAGCATTTTAAAAAGTTCTGCCTCTTTCCCTTAGTGTTTTCCTTAGCCTGAAAGATGTTTTTTGTTTAAATAAGAAACGTTTTAACTTAGCTGATAGAATCTGTTGTTCTCCTACCACGAGTGTGCTTCTGGGGAATAAAGGCCCCACACGGTGGATCAGGAGTTACTTAACCGAGGCCTCATACAAAAAAAAAAAAGAATCTGTTGTTCTTAACTTAGCTGATAGAATCTGTTGTTCTACTGAGCTCACAAGGGTAATCTCATTTGACAGTGGCTACTCACCATCAGTGTTTAATATTAAATTGTAAACATCAGATTAAAACTTCACTAGAGTGTTTAGAAAGATCAGGAGTCTATTAATCAGGCTCAGGACCATAAATAATTGAAGAAAAGAGCATAGGCAATTTGGCAAAAGAAAGAGTTTAAAGAAGACTATTCTTCCTTTCCAATTTACTCCACAGAGAAAATGTTACTCTTTAGAAATGTCATTTCCCATCTAATCCTTACCAAATAGCATTTTTAAAGGTATAAATATTTATTTATAACCATGACTACATTTTAGACTAACATTACATAAATACAAAGATAAGTTTACTTTCTATATTAGCATGAATACCTAACTTGTAAATTAATGTATGTTCTTTAAAGCTAGAAATTTCCAAATTTTCTACATTGAAATGTAGGAAATAATTTAATTGTAGAAATGTCCCATAATCCATGGGCTTGAATAAATTGTACCTTTCCTGTGTCCAAAAAGGCTTTGGGAAATCTTGGTAAAGCAATTATTTGTTAAATTAGATTTTTGAAATGGAAACAAACAAAAAAAAGAGAGTGAAAGAAAAAAGAAATATGTCAGCTTCAGTTTGATATACTAGAGACCTAATGTAATACAGTTACTGTAAGTGAGAATAAAGTTTAGTTCTGAGCTTCCTAATAGTCAAGGCAAAAAAATGACAGTGTATTATATAGTCCTCAATATCTGGTAAAGTTAATTTTGTAAATTTGTCAAGAGAAACAATTATTTCCTATAACTAAATTATGAAAATAATTTAATACAAGTCTTTTTACAAGTTATATTAACAACATAAATGATGATAACATCCCCAGAATTGTAGAATAAGAATGCAAAGTTATTTTTCATATGGCTATTTTTTTTTTTGACTCTCTAAAAATCTGACTCCATTATGTGGAAATGTTTAGGATTTTCTTAATATAAGATTGAATTCTCATTAAACAGCCTGGTTTTTACATTTGAAACTCTGTAACTGATAGGATTTCGTTTAATCTTGTAGTTTGAGCAAACTGTTTCTAAATTTTGTTGAAAAATTTGATGGATCTTTATTTTAACAGTATTCTTTTAATATGTTGTCCAATTTTTAAATTAATTAAATCAATTATTTATTTACTTATTTGTTTTTGTGAGGGAAAATTTACTTTGAGTTAGCAAAAATTTGAAGTATATTTGGAGATGTTAGCAAGTACTGTAATACCTACAAAAGTGTTCAGTGTCACTATTATTAAAAATCTTACTACTCCATAAAAGGAAGACTAAAATTTTTAGCCTATAAATTTTTAGTATTTATCATGACTTACATGCTGTAATATGGTAATTTTCTTTCTCCCAACTAGTGTGTTTATGTCACTAGCTAGAACTTAAAATTCTTCTGTGGCTTAGAAACAGGATGTCCTCAGTGTCTACCTAAATGTTTGTCAGTTGGAAAGAAACCTCATCTGGGGTTAAAAATTCTCTAAAGTTGCTATATTGTGAATTATATGTAAAGAGCCAAAGCAGAAAAATATAGCATTTCATCAGTGTAATGCATGATACTGGATGAATTCCGAAAGTTAGGGTAGTGAAAGTAGAGAAAGAATTCCCTTTTTTATTGAAAACAATCTTTGAGCCAGAATGGAAATTACTTATTTCAGGCTTGATGTTTTACCCTGATTGTATAAATAGGCTTCAGAAGATAGAAGGTGAATCTAAATATTCTATTTCAGAAATATATAGTGTGTTCTACATGCTTTAGTGTACTTTAGAATTAGTCCCTTTCCATTTTGCACATGTTTTACAAGCTGTTCTAAATTTCATATTCAAAATATTTGAGCTTCATATTTCTCATAATTCAGAAGAGAGGAAACTTGTATATTTTCCCTTAAATACGTTTGAAAATTTTAGAATTTTTTCCTTTTGTGCTATGTGTCTGCCTTCTGAATTGAAAAACATTGCTTGGTGAGGACGGGCAAAATGGAGAAGAGGAAGGAATCGAAGAGAGGAGGGGAACAGACCCATGCTGTCCTATTTTTATTTTGCAAAGTAATAACATTATCTCTGACCTGGATGATACCAAGGTTCTCCTGCCTGCTTACAATGATTTATTCTCTACATAGTGGTCTGAGTTATCACTTAAAAGCATGTTATCAGATACATAAGAAAAAAATCTTTAATTCCTTATTTTTGCACTTAGATTAACTGTTCAACATAGTCTACAAGGGATCTGTCCTCCAGCTTCTCGAACCTCTCTCCTTAGTCTCTACCCTGCTTTTAAAACATGTCAAGACTTTTTCCACTTCAGACCCCTTTCACATGACTTCCTTTTTCCTGAAACGCTCTTCCTTCTGCTCTGCTCATGATTGGCTCCTCGATATTTAGGTCTCACTCAAAAATCCCATTGCAGAGAGACCCTCCTTGACTCAGTTTATCTAAAGGGTCCTGCTTCCACTCCAACCTCAGCCAGCTCTTACAGTATTATTTGTTCATGTATTTCTTCATAGCAGCTTGCACAATTTAAAACCATATTTATTAATGATTTATTTGCTTGAGACTTGTCCCCTTGGCTAAGACTATAAGCCCTTAAAAAGGAGTTCTTTGTCTGTTTGGCCATGAAGGTGTCCTCCTCAACTATCACAGTGTCTGGCAAAGATTCAGAGCAAAATTAATATTTGCTGAATAAGTGAATGAATGAAATGAAGAATTTGAGTATGACTAGAGTATTGGGCCTAGGTGTGTTTTATTGAAGAGTCGGGTGGTAAATTGTAATACTTCTGGAAGTTCTTTGAGAATTTTTCTGGGAAAAGTTTGCATAATGTCAGATAATAAGAAGTTATGCTAGAAAGATAGGGTTGAGGCCAAATGCTGTAGGTTCTTGAATGTCATAAGATGTACTTTCTAGAAAATTTTTTGTGGTCAGTGGATAGCTGCTAATGATTTCTAAGTAGTCAAAGTGTATTTTTGAAAAGCTTTTTTATTACTAGCTATAGAAAACCATTTGTGTGTCAGAAGAGTTTCATTCACTCACTAGTGGGCCGAGTAACTTTTGAATGTTAACAGGGTGTTGATTGCCTGTACTATTTATTTTTCCATGTAGCATGACTGCTATGTACAGTGTGATTCTGGGCTAGTGGGACAAAATGTTTGCCTTGGTGCTTCACAGCCTGAGATGAAATGACCCAAGTGATTCTCGAAGGCGTTTCTCACCAGAATTCCTCGTATCTCAGTGGGGCAGAAGGCTCCCTTAAAAGTTTGATACCCTCTTGTTAAAACATCCCCCTTTCCTCAGTTGTTCTTCATTTTGCAATTCATTTTTTGAATGCATAGGTTCACCCTCATATTAGAGTCACCCTCTTCTGTGGTTTGTTTTATGTTGGTCTTAAAGGATGTCCAGTTTGGAGCCTTTATATGAAGTTTGCGTTTTGTTTCAATGGAGTAGTTGGTGGGTCCTTCCTTAGCTGAAACCTAGTCCTTAACAAGGCCTTATGATAATCTCTGTCCAATAATATGGCATTGTATGTATGGAGCATACACACATGTTCACCTGGATTTTTCTACCGCTTCAGATGTGTATATCTAATTTCTAAAATGGAGTACAAAGACATGTTGTAGACGTTGGCTGCCAATTTTAGTTCCCTGAACTGGCTCACAATAATTTAAAAGCCATGGCCAGTTCATGAGTAAGTTTCATGGTTTAATATTAAATCACGGTATCTTCTTAATATTTATATTGGGGAAGATGGCATTATGTGCAATACTGGGCTATGAATGGCGAAAGCACTAAATAAGTGAAAACCAATGTGGTCAAAGAAAAGTAACCAATTTACTAACATTAGCTTACAGTTTACAGGAACTACTCAATCACATTCATTGGTGATTATCAGTATTGGAAGCTCTCAGTGTGAATGATGACTTCAGAGATGCTGTTATTACACTTAATCTAGAGCACTGTAGTTTATGGAGCACACTCACATGTGATCCATCTTTTGATTTGTGTGTAAAATATTTACTTGCTGGGTTTTTAAAAATCTTTTCTTAGGCATGTCAGAGGCATCATCTATATGTAAAGTAGGTAGAAAACAAGAAGATAAATGAATCATATGGTACCTATCCTCAGAGAGCTCTACCTGTGTATTAATTGGTTAAGGAGGAAACTTACAGTGCCCATGTAGTGTTTATTAAAAATGCTTCCTGTTGCATTCGTGGGAATCAAAGTTTAAGTCTGGAATCAAATACCTCAATCAAAAGACTGTGGTAGAACACTTTATGTATTGTATGTATCATCTTTATACATGGGATAATTTACTGCTTTTAACTTTGTATTCTTCATTTTCCAAAGCCTGATAATGAGTTGATGGGATTGGGAGGTATACCCAATCCCATCCCTTTGGAAAGTCATAGGTTTTTTTACATTTCCATTGTCAGGATTAAAGGCAAAAGGAACAAAAAGAAAAAAAAGAGAGAGTAAGAGACAAAAATGTTGAAAATGTGAATTAGACATGGTACAGCATTGGCAGCTTTTTATTTTGATTAATCATAAAACAGAAGCCTATGGATTCAATATCCCGGAAACAGATGGCTTAAAAAACAGGGGAAGAGAATGAATTAGTAATAAACCACATTTATCCATCTTCACCATAGTCAAAATATCCACCTATCATTTTTGGAGTACTGTTTATTAACCTCCCACCCTTAGGTATGGAGGTTGAATATAATCAATGTGAACTGGAACCCGCCCTGCCACTTTCAAGCTGTGAGACCTTGTACTAGTACTGAGCCTGGTATGGAAATATATATATAGATATTTTTTTCCTCATAGCTTAACCAGTTGGAAAAGGCAGTGCAAGCAGCCCACACATTTTTCATGGCCAACCCTGAGCACATGGAAATGCAGCAGAACATCAAGAATTACAGGACAGTGGCCAGCACCGAACAACTCCAGTTGGTAGACCAAGAAGCCAGACCACACCTGGTGAGCTCCGGGGACCCTTGCCCTAACCATAGCAGTTAAAGACCTCTAAGTTTCTTTTGACTTACAGTAAATTTCAACAATTGGGTATCTCAAATTGATTCCTAATTTCCAATATAGTAATATTTTTATACTTTTGGAGTTCTCAGATGAAATATTGTAATTGAAAACATGGAGAGAAAATGAAAATTCACCTAGAAAGTCAGTATTACCTGGTGAAAATTAGAACATGATATAAATAACTGTAACCCTCTCTGAACCTCAGCTCCCCCTCTGGAACTTAAATTTTGCACATATGTGTTGAAGCCAGGGTGAATTGCCCAGGTCACACTGTGGTTTCCCAGCTTCCAGTCAAGTGGTTTCTCCATTTTTCAAATTCTGATATTAAAGCTACATAGTTATTTGCTTAAATGAAATATTATTTGAAATCAGTATGTTGAAAGGGCTTCTTTTTCAATTGGAGAGGTCACCATTCTCAGTGTGTGGCCTCCAAGATGATTGAAGTAAAGAAAAAGAGAGGAAGAGGAAGACTTTAGATGGAAGACTTTCTTTTTTTTTTTTTATTTTGCTTGAACTGAGCCAGGCCTGGAAATGGATATCATGCCCTCCCACATCAGTCTTCCTGAACTTTGTTGCATGTCCCTTCCTATAATCAAAAGCGTTAGGAAATACAGTATTGAGTCTGCTCAGGAAGGAAGTGAAATGAATCGGTGTCATGGCAGTCAGCTTGATCAGTAAGTCCCTTCTCATTTACAATTAGTTGAAACTAGAGCAGTTACACTTTTATCTCCCAGTGTAACCTTTCTTTACCCTTTCATAGCATGAGTCCAATACCCCCACACAGGTGATCCTGAGTCTCCCTGAATCCTGCTTTTCAAGTTCCCCTTGTGTCCTCTTTGAAGAAAACCTGTTTCTTTGCAGGAGAGCTATGGTGCCGGAGTGAAACATTATGAGGCTGATGACTTTGAGCTAGCTATCAAGTACTTCGAGCAAGCTTTAAGGGAGTATTTCAACGAAGACATGGAATGCAGAGCCTTGTGTGAAGGGCCTCAGAGATTTGAAGAGTATGAGTACTTAGGATATAAAGCTGGTCTCTATGAAGCCATTGCAGGTAAAGCTCATTTTTACCCTTTGTTTATTTCCTGATTATAGAACTATTAACTTGCAATCTATAAAAATATTCTAACAATATAAAAGTATACATTATAAAAAGTGGAAGACATATCAATCCCGTTCTGTCTCCTGTAGATAAATTTACCTAGCTTAAATTTTGATGATAATGCTCCCTTTTTCACATAGAAATGTAAATATTTATGTATTTATTTGTAATATTTTTACATTTTCATAAAAATAAGACAATACTATACTGATTTGCAGCTTATTTTTTGTTTTTTTTGTATTTGATGCTTAACAATATATTGTGGACATCTCATGTAAGTACACATAAATCTACCTTATTGTATTTAATGGATGTGTAGTGTTTTGTTACAAGGGCAAACATAATTATTTGATGATTATTAAGTAATACCTTTTAATCATTATAAGCAATGTAGTAGGAATACTTTACTTAAAAGAACATTTTATTATGTATATTGGGATCTAATATATTAGAAAGTGGCACTTAAAATAGCAGGTAATGTGAACTATACATTAATTGGGGAGATTGTTTATGGTGAGAAATGAGTTCTTTGCTTTGTATGAAAAAATGCATAAAAATGAATTCTATTTTTATCAATAAGTGTAAAAATAAAACTACTAGAAGAAAATACAAGAGAATATTTATACAATAGTAGGAGAGGAAACACTTTTCTTAGCTTGATAGAAGATAAGAAATATGAGGGAAAGAGAGACTGCATAAGATTTATATACATAAAAGATGAAATAAATCAAGCTGATTTACAAATGATAAGTGGAAAAAATTGGAAAATAGAGGCAAATAGTTAATATCTGTAATGTGTAAAAAGAGCCTATAAATTACTATTATTGGTACTAATTTATTTCTTATTTATTGGTAGTAATAATAATAATCAACTTTTTTTTAGTAGCTACAATATCGAGAATGTTTTACATAAACAACTCCTCATAGATAGATGTTCCTGATATTTATCCTCTTCTCCCTTTTTTTTTTTCTGGTGACCTTTTTTTTTTAATATAATTTATTTTGGTATCATTAATCTACAATTACATGTGCAACATTATGGTTATTAAACTATGCCTTCATCAGGTCCCCCCCAAAAGCCCCATTACAGTCACTGTCCATCAGCGTAGTGAGATGCTATAGAATCACTACTTGTCTTCTCTGAGTTGTACAGCCCTCCCCGTGCCCCCCCAACATTACGTCTGCTAATTATAATGCCCCTTTTTCCCCCTTGTCCCTCCCTTCCCACCCATCCTCCCCAGTCCCTTTCCCTTTGGTAACTATTAGTCCATTCTTGGGTTCCGTGAGTCTGCTGCTGTTTTGTTCCTTCAGTTTTTTTCTTTGTTCTTATACTCCACATATAAGTGAAATCATTTGATACTTGTCTTTTTCGGCTTGGCTTACTTCACTGAGCATAATACCCTCTAGCTCCATCCATGTTGTTGCAAATGGTAGGATTAGTTTTCTTCTTATGGCTGAATAATATTCCATTGTGTATTCCATCTTCTTTATCCATTCATCTACTGATGGACACTTAGGTTGCTTCCATTTCTTGGCTATTGTAAATAGTGCTGCAATAAACATAGGGGTGCATCTGTCTTTTTCAAATTGGGCTGCTCCATTCTTAGGGTAAATTCCTAGGAGTGGAATTCCTGGGTCAAATGGTATTTCTATTTTTAGTTTTTTGAGGAACCTTCATACTGCTTTCCACAATGGTTGAACTAATTTGCAGTTCCACCAGCAGTGTAGGAGGGTTCCCTTTTCTCCACATCCTCGCCAAAATTTGTTGTTGTTTGTGTTTTGGATGTTGGCCATCCTCACTGGTGTAAGTTGATATCTCATTGTGCTTTTAATCTGCATTTCTCTGATGATTAGCGATGTGGAGCATCTTTTCATGTGCCTGTGGGCCATCTGAATTTCTTCTTTAGAGAAGTGTCTATTCATGTCCTCTGCCCATTTCTTAATTGGATTATTTGCTTTTTGTTTGTTAAGGTGCGTGAGTTCTTTATATATTTTGGATGTCAACCCCTTATCAGATACATCATTTATGAATATATTCTCCCATACTGTAGGATGTCTTTTTGTTCTACTGATGGTGTCCTTTGCTGTACAGAAGCTTTTCAGCTTGATATAGTCCCACTTGTTCATTTTTGCTTTTGTTTCCCTTGCCCGGGGAGATATGTTCATGAAGAAGTTGCTCATGTTTATGTCCAAGAGATTTTTGCCTATGTTCTTTTCTAAGAGTTTTATGGTTTCATGACTTACATTCAGGTCTTTGATCCACCTTGAGTTTACCTTTGTGTATGGGGCTAGACAGTAGTCCAGTTTCATTCTCTTACATGTAGCTGTCCAGTTTTTCCAACACCAGCTGCTGAAGAGGCTGTCATCTCCCCATTGTATATACAAGGCTCCTTTATCAAATATTAATTGACTGTATATGTTTGGGTTAATGTTTGGATTTTCTATTCTGTTCCACTGGTCTGTGGGTCTGTTTTTGTGCCAATACCAAATTTTCTTGATTACTGTGGCTTTGTAGTAGAGCTTGAAGTCAGGGAGCATAATTCCCCCTGTTTTATTCCTCCTTCTCAGGATTGCTTTGGCTATTCGGGGTCTTTTGTGGTTCCATATGAATTTTAGAATTATTTGTTCCAGTTCATTGAAGAAAGCTGTTGGTAGTTTGATAGGGATTGCATTGAATCTGTAGATTGCTTTAGGTAGTATAGCCATTTTGACAATATTTATTCTTCCTAGCCAAGAGCATGGGATGCATTTCCATTTGTTAGTGTCCTCTTTAATTTCTCTTAGGAGTGTCTTGTAGTTTTCAGAGTACAGGTCTTTCACTTCCTTCATTAGGTTTTTTCCTAGGTATTTTATTCTTTTTGATGCAATTGTGAACGGAGTTGTTTTTCTGATTTCTCTTTCTGTTAGTTCATCATTAGTTTATAGGAAAGCAACAGATTTCTGTGTGTTAATTTTGTATCCTGCAACTTTGCTGAATTCAGATATTAGTTCTAGTAGTTTTGGAATGGACTCTTTAGGGTTCTTTATGTACAGTATCATGTCATCTGGAAATAGTGACAATTTGACTTCTTCTTTACCAATCTGGATGCCTTGTATGTCTTTGTTTTGTCTGATTGCCGTGGCTAAGACCTCCAGTACTATGTTGAATAACAGTGGAAAGAGTGGGCATCCCTGTCTTGTTCCCGATATTAGATGACAAGCTTTCAGTGTCTTGCCGTTAAGTATGATGTTAGCTGTGGGTTTGTCATATATAGCCTTTATGATGTTGAGGTACTTGCCGTCTATACCCATTTTGTTGAGAGTTTTAATCAGGAATGGATGCTGAATTTTGTCAAATGCTTTTTCCCCATCTATGGAGATGATCATGTGGTTTTTGTTCTTCTTTTTGTTGATGTGGTGGATGATGTTGATGGATTTTCGAATGTTGTACCATCCTTGCATCCCTGGGATGAATCCCACTTGATCATGGTGTATGATCCTCTTGATGTATTTTTGAATTCGGTTTGCTAATATTTTGTTGAGTATTTTTGCATCTACGTTCATCAGGGATATTGGTCTGTAATTTTCTTTTTTGGTGAGGTCTTTGCCGGGTTTTGGTATTAGAGTGATGCTGGCTTCATAGAATGAGTTTGGAAGTATTCCCTCCTCTTCTATTTTTGGAAAACTTTAAGGAGAATGGGTGTTATTTCTTCTCTATATGTCTGGTAGAATTCAGAGGTGAATCCATCAGGCCCGGGGTTTTGTTCTTGGGCAGTTTTTTGATTACCAATTCGATTTCGTCACTGGTGATTGGTCTGTTTAGTTTTTCTGTTTCTTGCTTGGTCAGTCTTGGAAGGTTGTATTTTTCTAAGAAGTTGTCCATTTCTTCTATGTTTTCCAGCTTGTTAGCATATAGATTCTCATAATATTCTCTTATATTCTTTGTATTTCTGTGGGGTCCGTCGTGATTTTCCTTTCTCATTTCTGATTGTGTTTATGTGTGTAGATTCTCTTTTTCTCTTAATGAGTCTGGCTAGGGGTTTATCTATTTTGTTTATTTTTTCAAAGAACCAGCTCTTAGTTTCATTGATTTTTTCTATTGTTTTATTCTTCTCAATTTTTTTTATTTCTTCTCTAATCTTTTTATGTCCCTCCTTCTGGTGACTTTGGGTCTCATTTGTTCTTCTTTTTCCAATTTCAGTAATTGTGTCTTTAGACTATTCATTTGATAATGTTCTTCCTTCTTTAAATAGGCCTGGATTGCATTATACTTTTCTCTTAGAACTGCCTTTGCTGTGTCCCACAGAAGTTATGGCTTTGTGTTGTTGTTGTCATTAGTCTCCTTATATTCTTTGATTTCTGTTTTGATATGGTCGTTAACCCATCGATTAATTAGGAGAGTGTTGTTAAGTCTCCATGTATTTGTGAGCCTTTTTTATTTCTTTCTAAAATTTATTTCTAGTTTTATACCTTTGTGATCTGAGAAGTTGGTTGGTAGGATTTCAATATTTTTGAAATTATTGAGGTTCTTTTTGTGGCCTAGTATGTGGTCCATTCTGGAAAATGTTCCATGTGCACATGAGAAGAATGTGTATTCTGTTGCTTTTGGGTGTAGAGTTCTGTAGATGTCTGTTAGGTCCATCTGTTCTAGTGTGTTGTTCAGTGCCTCTGTGTCTTTACTTATTTTCTGTCTGGTTGATCTGTCCTTTGGAGTGAGTGGTGTGTTGAAGTCTCCTAAAATGAATGCATTGCTGTCTATTTCCTCCTTTAAATCTGTTAGTATTTGTTTCACATATGCTGACGCTCCTCTGTTGGGTGCATATATATTTATAATGGTTATATCTTCTTGTTGGACTGACCCCTTTATCATTATGTAATGTCCTTCTTTATCTCTTGCTACTTTCTTCGTTTTGAAGTCTATTTTGTCTGATACAAGTACTGAAACACCTGCTTTTTACTCCTTGTTGTTTGCATGAAATATCTTTTTCCATCCCTTCACTTTTAGTCTGTGTATATCTTCGGGTTTGAGGTGAGTCTCTTGTAAGCAGCATATAGATGGCTCTTGCTTTTTTATCCATTCTGTTACTCTGTGTCTTTTGATTGGTGCATTCAGTCCATTTACATTTAGGGTGATTATTGATAGATATGTACTTATTGCCATTGCTGGCTTTAGATTCGTGGTTCCCAAGGGTTCAAGGGTTGCTTCTTTACTATCTAACAATCTAACTTAACTTTCTTGTTAAGTATTTGTAAACACTGTCTGATGTTTCTTTATTTCTCTCCCTTCTTATTCTTCCTCCTCCATTCTTTATATACTATGTGTTTTATTCTTTGCCTTTAGTTAGTATTTGGATGGTCTGCTTTCTTTGCTATGATTTTATTTTCTCTGGTTACATCTTTTTAGCCTTAGGAGTGCTTCCATCTAGAGCAGTCCATTTACGATATCCTGTAGTGGTGGTTTATGAGAGGCAAACTCTCTCAACTTTCGTTTGTCTGGAAATTGTTTAATCCCTCCATCATATTTAAATGATAATTGTGCTGGATACAATATTCTTGGTTCGAGGCCCTTCTGTTTCATAACGTTAAATATATCATGTCATTCTCTTCTGACCTGTAAGGTTTCTGTTGAGAAGTCTGATGATAGTCTGATGGGTTTTCCTTTGTACGTGATCTTTTTTCTCTCTCTAGCTGCCTTTATTACCCTGTCTTTATCTTTGATCTTTGCCATCTTAATTATTATGTGTCTTGGTGTTGTCTTCCTTGGGTCCCTTGTGTTGGGAGATCTGTGTGCTTCCATGCACTGCGAGACTATTTCCTTCCCCAGCGAGGGAAAGTTTTCAGCAATCATTTCTTCAAAGACACTTTCTATCCCTTTTTCTCTCTCTTATTCCTCTGGTACTCCTATAATGCGAATATTGTTCCTTTTGGATTGGTCACACAGTTCTCTTAATATTCTTTCATTCCTAGAAATCCTTTTATCTCTCTCTGCCTCAGCTCCTCTGTATTCCTGTTCTCTGATTTCTATTCCATTAACAGTCTCTTGCATCTCATCCAGTCTGCTGTTAAGCCCATTGATCACTTGTCTGATTTCTGCATTGTCTTTCCTCACTTCCCTCACTTCCTCTCTCAGCTCTTGCACATTTCTCTGTAGGTCCATCAGCATGGTTATGACTTTTATTCTGAATTCTTTTTCAGGAAGACTGTGCATTTCCATCCCTTCAGGCTCCCTCTCTGGTGTTGTGTGGTTAATTTTGGTCTGAACCATATTCCTCTGTCTTTTCATGGCTATAGAAGTGGTCGCTGGTAGTTGCCACGTATGTCAGCTGGGCTCTTTAAGATTTTAAAAAGAGAAAAAAAAAGAGAAAAAAAGAAACAAAGAAAGAGAAAAAAGCAAAAAAAGAAAGAAAGGAAAAACAAAAAACAAAACAAAACAAAACAAAAACGGCCACCTGTAGTAGATTCTGTGGGAATGCTGTAGGTGGCTCTGTTACCCCACTATTCTGCAGCCTTGGCCGCGCCGTTCCGCAGGGCCCTTTATCGCTCTGGCCAGCATGGGAACGAATGGGAGGCTGTTGATCTCAGTGAGAAGTGTAAGTATGGCCACGCTTCCCGAGTCACCAGCTAAGGCGTCTGAAACTCCCCAGGACTCCCAGCCTGCTGGGTGAGTGTGCCGGGGCGGTCTGGCTCCTCCGCTGGGCTCCTGTCTCTTTAAGACCGCTGAAGAAAGTGTGCTTTTTTTTCTCTTTCCTGGCGCTGGCTGCAAGCACTCTGGCGCGTTCTCCACTCAGAGCCTGCCCCTCTGTCTCTCCAATCTCCGCTACAGTGCGCGATGTGGGTCAGCGCTCCCCCCACAGATCACCAGGGCTGGCTACTTCGCGGGGTGTACTTCCACTCCCTCCCAGCTCTGAATCCTCTCCTTCCACCGGTGTGCTGGGGTGGGGGAGTGCTCGGGTCCCACCGGGTTGCCGCTCTATATCTTACCCTCCTCTTGGGATGCCGAGTCCTCTCGTGTGTAGCTGCATGCTGTGCACTTTCCTGTGTATTCTGGTCTCTGTTTTAGGAATAGTTGTATTTTCTGTATTTTCGTAGATAAATATAGTGTTGGGAGGAGATTTCTGCCGCCCTGCTCATGCTGCCATCTTCCTGGAAGTCTTCCTCTTCTCTCTTTTTTAAATGAGGAATTTATACCTCAGAAAGTCTAAATATTATGAAAGTGAAGCCTGGAATCAAACCTAGTCCTTTCTCACTCAAGAACCCATACTTTAAAGTCTATGTAACTGCAAAATTGGCAAAGGGTAATTTACTCAATAATAAATGTTTAATAGTTATTTGTTGAGTGCATATTGTTCCAAGTTATATGTATATATATATATATGGAAAACAATGACCAACTTCATGTATACTTACAGAAATGCAAATCAGTAAAGTCAATTTGCTGCCCCCAACTTCCAATAATTTGTGTCTCCATTAAAAGCACCAGTAGGAGCTCAAACCAAATCCCAATAAATTGTCTTTCAAATAAACATTTCCCTCAATTTCTGTTCCCTTCTAATTTGTTACCAAACTTTAATAGGTGTTACTGCTAATAATTTAAGATTCCCTGAATCTCCCCACCCCTTGTGCTGCCACCCTGGTTCAAATCAACAGTATATTTTAACTCAGCCACTGTTGACGACATCCCACTGGTCCTCACGTTCTGGTCAGGTTTCACCAGTAGGCAGCCAGAACAGTCTTCTAAAAAGAAAGAGTCTGCTCACAGACATGCTGAAAACCCCTCAGTGGCTTCCACTGCACTTGGAATAAAACACAAAGCCTTTGACAGGGACTTTTATGGTTGTGCATTTGTGTATGTTTTCATGCTCCCTCTTTTTCTCTTTGCTCCATTCCTACTGCATTTCTACTTCCTTGGATATGCCGAGCTCATTTCCACATACTTTGAAGATGTTTTCCCCTATTATGTGGCTTATGCTCTGTCTTGTAAAGTGGTTCCTCCTCAGTGCCTAAGTATAGCGACGAGCCAATAGTAGGTGCTTACTAAGTATTTGCTAAATGAATGACTTGGATGAAGAAAGGAAGGAAGGAGATGACATATTATCAAGCACATTACAGAGATTAAAAGGGTTCATAATACTCCCTGTTTGTGAAAATGAAGGTCATAAATTGAAGATCTTTTAGAGGAACAATTAGGGAATAGCTATCAAAAGACTAGGAATAGACTGAAAATCAGTTTGTCAAATGGCCTACTTTCCATACACTCAATTACCCAAAAGCAATTCACTTCACCTAAAATCGGAACAAAAATCTGAATTATTGAGGAGTTTTTCCCCAAAGATTTTGTTTTGCTGGGCCTCTGTGAGAAACATTTACCCGAAGCACTGCTCACTTGAATGTCAGTTTTATGTATATTTCACATACTCCTGAGTATTTCTTTGCATTTAATCTTTTATTTGAGAATGGGCAGGCTTTTCCTTTATTATAGTTTACTATATCATGGTTTTGTAAGGATATGCGCCCTGCCTTTACCTCTGCATCTATCTTTCTCAATGGCCACTAAACAGCTTCAGTAAATGTCCTAGACCTGATTTAGGAAAACCGACTGACAAATCCCCACAGACTAACATTTAGTGACTTGCTCGAGGTCATCACAGCATGCTGGTTGCTGGAAAAGAATAGAGGTCTTCTAACTCAGACTCATAATACTGAGCATAGCTATCATTATTACCCCCACTTCCAATAAAGAAAAGTGATGAAATAAGTCACAGTCCCCAAGTTTAACCAAATATTGCATATTCAGAAAAATGATTAAGCCTTTTAGGGAGTTTGAAGCACATCTAATTTATTATGAGAAGGAAATTTTTAAAAGCATTCCCACACAAGCATCTTGGATCTCAAACTTGCTAGAGCATATTCATTGCACAATAACATTTCACACAGAAAGAAGACAAGGCATACAATTAATAAACAGTGACATAATAACTCTATGTTAATTCCTGTCTGGTCCAAAACTTCCCTAAATTAGGAGTAAAACTGGCTTATAAAATACAGATGTATTTAGAAAGCCAGAATATTTTATTTTAGAGTTAGAACATTGAACACTGGAGGAAAATACAAACAGCTTCTGAACTCAGTTACTTATTCCAGGCTAGGCTTGTTGAAGCCTTAAAGGATACAATTTTATCACTCTTATTTTGCTGCTATTTATATCTTGCTTTGAAAAATACTTTCATTCAGATTTTGGATTTTTGGTTGGTGTGTTTCCCCCTTTTCCTTTTGCTTGTCATTTTGAATTAGGAGGACTGTGTATTAGAAGGTAAAGAGGAAGGCAAATGGCCAGGTAAATAGGGGAAACAGTTGAGGGCTGTTTGTTGTTATTTTCTTAGGAAGTAAAACAGCTAGCTATTTATTTCTAACATGCTACTCAAATAAACAGAACTCATTCTTCTCCTCCCATCCTCCAACTGGAGTTGAGAACCAATGTACTGTAGGGATTCTATTAGTCATGCTACATTGGATTGAATTAGCCAGGTTATGTGAAAACTGGCACATTTTCGTATATACCAGGAGATATACGTTTCCCTTCTGTTGTGTTTTGGGGTCCCTCTTCAAAGTCACTGAAATACAAGCCAAACTCTACCTAACAGAGAACCCTTTGAAAGGAGGCAGGTGTGGTGAATTAAACTGTGAAGTCATGCAGTCAGATGGCTATACCACCATTCTCAGGAGAGCCAGCTCTACACAAGCAGGAATGAACGATTCTCTTAGTGGATAAGGCTATCTCCAACTTCATTGTAAAAGCAGAAGTTGGGGCAAAGTGTAGGAAGTGTTTTCTTCATTTTGGACATTAGTGTTCCCTCAGCTCACGCTTGGATGAGATGGAGCCCAGAGCTGAAGGCAGCATGCAAACCCCTCACACCTCAGGATCCTTGCCTGTTTGCAAGTGAGAAGAGTGGGAACAAAGAAAAAGAGGCAAAGTGCTTATTCAAATTCTGCAACTCCCATCCTTCTCCTATCTGTCCTATTTCATCCAGCCCCTCCAGTATTAGGACCTCAAGTGTCCAGATGATGGACTGATTGGTAGCTGGGCAGAGTAGGTTCCTGATTAGTAGTTGTGAAGGAATAGTGTTTTCATTTCCCCATTAGGGAAAGGTGCTTGAAAATGTTCACAAGGAGTAAAGCATTTCCGCTTTACTTCTCTGCACAACTCCCCACAGGCATATGTGGTTCCTTTCTCTCCACTGGTCCTTACCACCGTAACGGGATCTGAACCTCCCATGCTGACTCCAGGACATGTGGGCATTCAGAGTAGCCAAAGAGAGACCCCAAGCTGTTACATAAGAATGTCGCCTGTTCCGCTGGTCATGGGTAGGGTGAGACAGCCTGGGTCGCTTTTAGGATGTGTAAGAAAAGAGGGTGCACGAGGTACGCAGGAGGGAAGTGCAGTATGGAGAAGAGACGGAGAGCCAGAGAATGGAAATCTACTATTAATTACTCTGGTGATGACTGATTAGGAGGCTTCAGTGAGTCACTTACTTTCTTGTGAAAAAGCTTTCTGGTCATGAAGTGAGGATGACAGTGAAGTGAGATCGCCATCAGGGTGGTGAGGGGAGGGATCCCCTGTGTAACTGTGGCTCCGACTTTGAAGTCCCCACTCTTGTCTTCCAGATCACTACATGCAGGTGCTGGTCTGTCAGCATGAGTGTGTGAGGGAACTGGCCACCCGCCCTGGCCGCCTCTCCCCAATTGAGAACTTTCTTCCCCTGCATTATGACTACCTACAGTTCGCCTACTATCAAGGTAAAGCCTGGATCATCCCTGAAGACCTTTGGGTGGGGGTTGGTTGCTCACCGTTACAGTCACCGCCTTGTCGTGATTTGCCCTGTGCATTCCTGTTTAGCATGGAAGCAATGGGGGTTTATATATTCCCTCTCTCATCTCACATAAGTGCAGCTCAGGACGGAATAACAGGGCGAAACCACAGGTGCTGAACGCTGTCATGATGCCTGGAAGGATATGCTAACTGACACTGTATATGGTTTTTGGATTTAATTTTTTCAACTTAATTTTAAAAGGTAGTATATTCACAGGTTCAAAGATCATATATCATAAAAACTTCCCTCTCTTTTGTTCCCTACAACCCAATTTCATGTCCTTCAGCCCAAAGTTTCTTATTTTTTCTTCTAAAATTTTTTGTAGAAACAACATACACGCATACTCGGACTTATTTCCCTGTTATACATAGAAGACAACATACTATTAACACTATTCTCTACATTGTTTTCTCACTTAATACATATCAGATTATTTTTAGTAGGTTAGACCCATGAAATTACCATTTGCTTAGGTCAAAAATGGTCATATTTTGGCAATTTTATATGGTTCAGCCTAATTTTGTCAGTACATGGGGATTTTCCTCATTAATTTTTCTTTACATCTGCATATCATTATACTATAATTTATTTCATGTGTCTCCTTACTGATGGGCATTGTGTATATTGTAATATTTTGCTATTATAATTGGCAATCAAATGAATAACATTTTATGTATGTCATTTCACATCTGCACATAAATATCTATAGGATGAATTTCTAGAAATGCAATTGCAGCACCAAATGGTTTATTCATATGTAATTTTGATAGATGTTGCTAAATTTTCTTCCATATAGAGTACATTTTCACTGCTTATCAACACAATATATCATCAAATATTTATTTATTCCTCAATCCATTAGGTGAAAGTTGATATATTGGTTTTAATAAATTAAATTCTAACTAAATTGGTTTTAATTTCCATTTTTCTTATTGAGAAAGAGAGATTTAGATTCTTGTTTAAAAGCAGTCAATAGAGTTAGGATTGCTGGAATTGGTCTTAGATATCATGTTGTCAAACTCAGTACAAATATCAGAATTAACTCCTAAAATGCTGCTCTTTTAATCTGTATTAAATAATGTAAGTTGTCAACAAACACTGTCAGGTGGAAATTTTTAATGATTTATGAAAAATATCTAGTACCAAACCAGACCAAAGGTAGAAACTTTTGAATACTTGAAATTGTGTCCTTCCTTTTATCTGCAACTATTGCTCCTTGCTCTACTCAGCACCCCCTTCTCTCTTATTAACGTTTAATACTGACTTCTCACAGGCGTGTTGAAGTATCTCTTAAAAATCTTTTAGACAGATAGAGGCTCTAATGCTGCAACTCCTTGGGCTTTCAGTTGGTGAATATGTGAGAGCCTTGGAGTGTGCCAAGGCCTATCTCCTGCTCCATCCTGACGATGAGGATGTCCTAGACAATGTGGATTATTATGAGAGCCTACTGAACGACAGTATTGACCCAGCATCCATTGAGGCCAGAGAGGTGAGACCAGTGTCCCCAGACGAAACTCTGCATCCGGTTAGATGCTTTGGGCAGTTGGTACAAATATAACACTGCTCCTCAGGATATCTAACGATATTGTACAGTTCATTGAACTCAGTTTGTTTGAATGATTAATGCCAAAAGCATATTTTTCTCATATGTGCTAGCTGTGAAAATCTGCTGACATGGAGACATTTTTAGTAGCTCTGAAGTTTAGCTCATTTGTCACTGTTTAATGAAAACTATTTCCACTTGAACATTTATCATCTCTTGTTATTCAAACTCACATCTTTCTTTTCTCTAGGATTTGACAGTGTTTGTGAAACGTCATAAACTGGAATCAGAGCTAATAAAATCAGCTGCTGAGGGCCTGGGATTTTCATACACTGAACCGGTAAGAACAAAGAGGAAAGAGGAAATGTTTTTTGAAAAAACCATTTAGTGGACTACTGATTTTTGGTTTAATTCCCCAAGCCCCATTTGTTGAAGTTTCCAATCCTCTGACTCACATTACAAAAACAGGGGAAGAGGACCAGATGTTTACTCAATATATATGATAAACTTTAAAAGACTTTAATAGATTCCCATATTACTGATATCCAAAGTCAAAATCAAATATATTTGGATAGAAGAGAACTATTTGTACATGATACATTTGTCTTAGGATTGCTTTATTTCCTAAATTCTGGATACAGCATTTTGTATTTTCTCTTAAACATTTTAAACATTAAAAAGACTTCAAAACGAACAAAATTAATCTCAGTTGCACCCCACGTAATGCTGATGTTTCTTCCCATGTCCACGTTTTTTTTACAATTCTTCATAGGAAGACATACCTTTTGTAGAACTAGTAATCTGATATAGACAGATTTATGTTCTGATTTTACTGAAGATATCTTAAGCAATGTCTGTATTTTTACAGCTTTTAAAATGATTCTTAGGTACATATAGAGTTGACAGGTAATAAATAAATAAACTCTTCTCCTGCTGCTGAACATTTAATTTGTTTCTGTTTATTTTCATCATATTTAAAGCATTAAACATTTTTCGTTCTATTGAACTATATACCCTTTGAATAAATTCCTGGGAGTGGGATTATTCTTCATCAAAGAATCTGAGAAATTTTAAGTTCTTGAAATTGCTTTTCTAAGAGAATTTCTGACAACTTCATGGTTCCTAGCAATGAAAGAAAGTAACAGTTTGCCAGAAACATCTCAGCAATGAGAAATAACAATTTAAAGTTGTTTTTATCTTATATATTATGTACAAAATGTACATAATTATTTCAAATTGTATTCCTTTTTTAACCCACAAAAATAAGCTTTATTTATTTAAAAATAATTATTATTAATTATTTTTCCCTTACTTGAATTATCTGGCCATGCTTTTTGTTAATTATCTGTTGTTTACTGTATAAGTTCTTTTATATAATATACATAACATATATTGATAAAAAGCTCTATTTCTAATATATCCTATTTGTACTATTTTTTCATTTCTATCCTAGTCATGTCATGTTTTAATTGACACATTTTAAAAATTAGGATAATTTTAATGTACTCTTTTTAAGGTAACATTTCTAATATGCTTATATCCAGTCCTACTCACTATTCTTTTTTAGATTGTGTTATGCCAAGGGACCCCAGAAAGTTTCTTATCCACTGTGATTCTATACAGATGATTAATCAAGCTGGCCTTTTTTTGTTTGTTGTTCCTATTCATAAAACATAAGTTAGTTGGACTGAATGATCTTTTAAGTGTTTCCTGCCACCAAATTCTAAATCACTTTCTTGGACAAAAATGTCCAAGGCTGAATAAGGATGTCCAGACTGATCCTTTGCTATTTTTCAAAATCCATTTGTGTATCATCTTGTCTTTGCCAAAACTGCATCAACGTTAGGCTTCCTTTTCATTCACATTTTTTAAAATAAAAAGTATGTTGTATCTTTATATAAAATGCAACTTTCATAATATTTTAGGTTTTCTGAGTATTTTACATGTATCTTTTATTTCTGTAAGTGATTTTTAATAACAAAACTACTGAGATTTTTTTCAACTTAAAACAGAATTATTGGATCCGTTATGGAGGACGGCAGGATGAGAATCGGTGAGTTCTCCATGTAGAACACAGCCTGTTCATTTTTAATGAGAAGAAATACTTAGAGTCATATCTTTTATAAGGAATTTAGCTTTGTAAGATAGGCAAACAGGGTTAATTAGAAGAGCTCCAAATTGGGAATTAGGAGCTCTGCATGCTGGTCACTCTTCCTGTCACTTCTGTATGACTTTGAGTAATTTATCTTCTGGGTCTCATGTTTTCCTAAGATTAAGAGGTTGGTCCAGGTGATATCTCGGGATCTCGGGGCTAAATATTCAGCAATTCTAAGTCAGAGAAAGCTGAATGCCATTTTTGATTTATTAGTAGAATAAAACTGTGACATTTTCTCGTTAATAATGAATTATCTTATGGCATTTATCTGAAAGCAAGCTCAGAGTTTTACTGCAAGTTAAAATATTAGGTGTCACTAATTCAATCAAATGAAGAGGATTAATTTTTTTATATGATAGAAGTCAAAAGTCAATTTATGTGTTATAAGCAGCTTAAGGAATCAGAATGTTGGAGTTACATGTGTGAGATCACATGGTCTAGTCTATCCATTTTCAAAATCGGAAACTGAAGCCCTAACAAGTCAAAGGACTCTCTTAGTCTCACTGTGAAGTTAGTCTCACTATGAAGGACTGGCAGATCCAGACTTTCTTACTCAAAATCTTGGAGTCTTTCATTAGGCTTCAAGGACTCAATTCCTGGGTGGTGTAAAATTACTGTATGAGATCACAGAATGTAGACGCACATTTGGACTTATCCAATCTGTGTATATTGAAAGGACATCATGGTATCATTTGTGTGTTTGCAAAGTTTGACACAAATTTGTGTCTTCTTTCTCAGAATAGTTAAGAACCACTATACTAGGATGTAATTTACTTCAGTTCAACCATTGTTCAATGACCTACTGTGTTCAAGACATAATATAACACTCTGAGCATTACAAAGAGGCACATGATAATTTTTTCCTGCCTGTTGGGACCCAAACTCTAATCTCAAAGGGATTAGAGTTATGGTTACAATGAACTGTAATAATAGTAGCTAAGAAGATTTAGAAGTGAAATAGAACACATTCACAGAAGAAATAGAGAAGAATTACATGGAGGCAATGGACAGTTAATTGGATCTTGAAAGATAGGTGGACTGGGTACCACAAAAATATACAATACAGAGTCATAGACTACCTGTGTAAGGTATTCTTTGCCTTTGGACATCTTTATTCAGAGGGAAATTACTACTTAAGTGCTTTTGAATGGGCAGGGTCCCTTCAGGAGTGAACGTGGAGGGTGCAGAAGTTCATGGATTGTCAGTGGGGAAAAAATCATCACCTAAGATAGACCGAGACCTCAGAGAAGGTGAGTATCTGTGCGCTTTTACCTGTAGAAGGAGGGGAAGGAAAGGATGGGACTTGAGCAGCTCTTACCCAGATCGAGGCAGACCCACTTTCTCTGGAAAAAGAAGAATAGGACCAAGCAGCTAAGTTCATTAAATTCTGAAAGCAAGGTTTAAAAA
Source organism: Smutsia gigantea (assembly GCA_032199065.1). Classification (NCBI taxonomy): domain Eukaryota; kingdom Metazoa; phylum Chordata; class Mammalia; order Pholidota; family Manidae; genus Smutsia; species Smutsia gigantea. The sequence goes on from JAVSCE010007648.1 coordinate 81,199, forward strand.
CAAGAATGTCTGATTTGTCTATCATTGCTTCTGGTTTCTAACAAGGGTGCTTCAAATTTCACCCTCTCATCTGTTTCCCACGGGAATCCTGTGAACTGGGCAGGACGGCATGTCATGTGACCCTCAGTCGAGGACCTTAGGCCTGGAGAGGTCATGTGACTGGCTTCTGTCCCATAGTGAGTGAGTGAGTGCTGGAGAGTGTGGTGGAATAGGCCGCGGGTCAGAGGAACCTGAAGAGGCAGGTCACATGGGATATTAGATTAGTTAACCTAAGATGTTTGAGGTACATGTATCTGAGCAGTACTTTGAGAGATAAGTAGAAGTTAGGTTGAGTTGACAGAGGTGTGGACAGAGCCCTTCCAGTGGATAAAATAAATGGAACAAAGGCACAGAGATGGAGAAAGCAGAACGTTATGTGCCTACTTATGAAAAATCAAAATTAGTGGAGACATAGGTGGAGTGTTGCCAAAAGTAGTGTCTAAATAGAGCCAATCATCATTATAATAATAAATATTAGCAATAGTACTAAAAACAGTAGCAATCCTCAATTATTATTATTTCTATATGTTTTATATTTTTTCAAGCATATTGAAGCACAGGTAATTTTAATACTTGCAGTATCTCATGTGAGACATGAGTGTGTTTCCACTTCACAGGCAAGAAAACAGGTTCACAGAGATTTAGTGGCATGTCCAAAGTCTCACAGTTTATAATAGGTTCAGGCATTTGAACACAGGCTTTTGAATCCAAATCCCATTTTTTCTTTTCTTCATCTGATGTTGGAACATAGAAGTGTCTAGATATCCAACATTTATCCCTGATTGATTAAATAATTGCAAGATAAGAAGCTTTGAAAACCTGCATTGAGGGGTACAGCAGTTCTCTCCCCAACAAGAGAGCATGTCAGCACATTCCTGTAGCTGATTTGAAACTTCCGGCTCTCTACAGTTCTCACATTTCCCAGCCCTTTCCTTCCTTAGCTTCCAAGTAAGTTTGAGACAGTAAACAGGATAATATGCTCATCTAATCTGACCTGGACCTCAGTTTGTAGCCGCAAACCCAAGCTGTTTTGTAAGTGCCAGAGAGCTTCATGGTCAGCCAGAGTTCATATTACATTTTAAGCCAAGAAATCACCCAGGAAGTACATTCCATTAAGGCAGCACTTTGCTCTAAAGATTTGGAGAACTCTAGGGAAATTGCCAAATTTCAAAGAATTCTTTTTTCTGGCTACCAGAGAATCTGATGTCCAGAAACTGACTAGGAAAGCTAATGAATAGAGTAGAAAAAAGATTACACAGGATGAAGACAGATCATGATTGGCTGGGTTACCAAATTCTACCATTTCTGCAGAATTTGTTTAGTTGAATGGCCTAACAGATCTTAGGCAGTTCTCTGGGGACCCACTGGAAAGCCTTCTGTACTCTCACTATAGAACTAAATAGGGTCTGACTTAAGAACAGTGGTAGACAGGCAAAGTTCCCAACAAGAAAACACTTTCATATCTTAGTCTGGCTGGTAACAGATGTCAGGGAGGCAAGAAAAGATGCATGCTTTACAGAAGAGAATATTTCAGCTTTTCTCATCATCCACAAAGAAATTATCTACCCTGGTTATCTAACAGTATTCAGTAGTATTCAAGCATTAAGATTGGAGTGACTCAGGGCTACATCCCAGAGAGACTCTAGTCCCTGGAACACACATGTGAAGTTACTAAAAAAAATTTGTAACTTATCCTTTTTCCTCTCAGCCACCGGTCTTCCAAAGGTCCTGCTCAATAATAATCCCAGAATCCCAGGAGATGCAGTAGAAATAACTGAATCAGGACCCTGGTTTCCAGGATTGTCTTCCTCTGATGTTCTCTGCAGGGATGGATAACCAGAGACTCCATCTCTCTGGGCCCTATGACCCTCACCTGTTAAAGAAGAATAGCAACTTTTTGGAGAGGATGACTGAAAGACATTTGTAAACTGTAAAGGGCTGTGCTCATATAAGGGCTTGTTAGTCAGTACACCCCGTAGGTAATATGATATTTATGGCAAAATGATTCTTCTTGCCGTGAGCCACAGGCAGTGAGCGCAAAAGAGCATTTCCTAGATGATTCCTCTTCAACTAGAGAGTTAGAGCCAGACACATAACTTTGTGAATGAGAAAAAAATTAAGTCGTTTAACTAAATCTCCTTGGCCCATGGTTAAGAGTTGGCTGAAGCCATCAAATCAAGCCCCAGGAACCACAACTTATTGGACCACATTTTTATTTTTATTTCAATCTTTTTCCCTGTCTGGTGTGCTACTAGTCATTTGTAGGCTTGTAGATTTGCCTTTTTGAGTGACAGGGTTTATGTTTCCTTTGTTTTCCCTTTGATCAGTGGGTGGGTAGCTGGTTGTTTTTTAAAATGTATGTGTGGGAAACCACTGCATTAAACTCTATGCTTGGTGGTGATTCAGGCAGGTGAACAAACTGCCTGAACTTGTTAGGCTTTAGGTATTGAGGACTCCAGTTGCTCTCTGTTCCTTCACCTGGTATTCTATGTTACTAATGGCATGGTTGGGGGAACTGTCAGTATGCTCAGTGGCCCTCTTTTAAATATGCTTCACTATGCCATATGCTTATTAAAATGTCTTGGTCAGAATTTAATACCATATACCAGGCATATTTTACTAATTCAATCATCATCATCATAAGAGCAAATGTTTATTCAGAGCTTAAGAACGATAGGCATTTTTCTAAAGTTTTAGTTTTAGTAACCTTTAACGTCATACTTTGAAAACAAGCTATATTTAAAATAATACATTCTCAATATAGAAAACAAGAAAAACATGGCTGAGTATAAATGAACCTAGTTCCCTGGTTCCCTAGTAATGTATTCCATTACTATTTGAGTTTTATTTTAGAAAATGCTTTCAATGAACCTACAAGTATCTTGTCTTTCTTGTTGAAAGAACATCTCTTTTTATATTTCCAAATGGCAGTGGAATATGCAGTTCACTTTCCCAAATAGTGAACTCCATATTCCATTGCCTCAATTTGGCTATGAGTCCTACTCAATCATATAGATTAGAGCAACCTGTCCAACAAAGCCACTTGCTTCATCAAACTGCAAGCTGAGAAGGCAAAAAACTGAGCTGTTAGCAAGATAGACATTGCAATCTTAGATAATGCAATCACAAAAGGGATATCCTATAACCTTTGCCATATTCTGTTGGTTAGAAGCAAGTTCTTGGCTCTGCACACACTTGAAGTAAACAAAATTACACAAGCCCATGATTGCCAGGAGAAGATGAGCATTAGGGACCATCTTCAAGTTGTTCTGTTATAGGAGGGAAAGAAGGGAGATAGGAAGGGAGGGAGGGAGGGAGGGAGGATGACTGTAGTGTTCAGTTAAGGGTGAGAACTTCTGCATAAGGCGTTGATGATTAGGATATTCACAGTGCCTGTTCACGTAGTACAAGTTCCAAGAAGTCCTCTTAAACTTTGACCCAGTACTTCCCAAACACATTTGAGCAAGAAACTATTTTTTCATCAAGAACTTTTCTGCAGAACAAAATCTGAGAAACACTGAATTGTACAAAAAATATACATTGTTTGTCTATTCATCCAAAAGATTGGTACTGAAACTGGGAGCCTGTGGATATATTCCTGGACACCAAAAAATTCTGTATTTATAAATTTTGATGGCAATATTAAAAAAATTAAGAGGAACTAGTATGTCATTTGAATAACTGCATTATAGCCCAGTACTGCCATGTGATTTCATATGTCAGTAGGTATGGGTACAGCTATTCTCTCATTGGCACCAGTTAATACCACTTCAACAGTTGAAGACCAAGAAAAACTGAAATAGGATAAATTTATAAATAATGTGCTGGGATCAGATACAGGCCAAAATTCATCATGGTGCTCTAAGATTTTGTAGTAGTCTCCATAGAGAAAAGTTGGGGTGGAATGAATCATTTTATACCAAAAGTGCTATGAGGAATGCTAGCTCTAAAGAACCTGGGCCAATCAGTTAGAATATTCATGTGGAATGTAGCTTTTTAGTTTCTACACAATTGCACTAACCATTTCATTAATAGTATTAATTTGAATTTAGCTAGTTTCATGGTCTTACTTTTCTTTAGCCTTGTAAATGGATTTTGGTATTATAGTTGCATGAGACTATAAACTAAAACATGTAGTTTTATAAAAGCAAATATGAAAGTAAAATTATGGTGAAAATGATTTGCCAGCACTGCAGCTCCTTAGGAATCTTTTGCTTTAACAGATAACCTTATGTTACTCGAGACTGAGCAACTGTCTCATTACTTTAACATTGCATTAATTGCAGGCTGCACTGACCCTTTTATCCTAGCCAGAGTGAGAAACACTTAGTGCTCTTCCCTCGTTTGTGATTCATTTTAAAGAGATGGACTACACATCAGTTTCAATTATGTCTTTCTCCTTGGACTGGTGGGTCTCAGGCCTTTGTGTTGGTGACCATTGCTTGAGTCAGGAGGAGACAGGGAGGAGTTGTGCTTTCCCCACCGCTGCCCCCAGGCTGACCTGTCGTTATTGATAGGAGCACATATCAGGTCCCTTAGGTCTCTTAAAAGGGTAGAAAACAGTGTTTTTCTTTTCTGTCCAGTTTTCTGATTCAACATGATTGACTCTGTTACATCTGAAGGTTTCCTTACAATCAGAGGCTTTGTCCTTCAGTCCCACCGTCTTGTGAAGAAAGGTCCTTGTCAGGTCTACATTGCATAATTTCACCACCTAAAACATGGCCTCAAATAATCACCCTCTGAAAAGCCAAATGAAGCTAATTTCATAAAGTCATGGGCTCTATCCAAGGGGAGAGCAGGTACCTATACGAGGCCGTCTTATGCAATAAAAATGATACAAAGATTTTCCAAGAGAGCAGAGAAAAATATTCCCAAAGCAAGACCATCTGGAGTCCAGTGGGTGGTGGGAAGAAGACTGACAAGGAGTCAGGTGATTGTGGTGTGACTGTCCTGATGGTACATTATTACCTTAGCTTCCAGGTGAGGATACTGTTCCACATACCAGTGAAACTGAAGTGTGTATGTCATGTCTGGGGCACAAACATGTAATCAGGTAATTGCATATGATGTTGTAGCAGAGGAAGAACCAAGAGCTTTGGAGAAGGAGGGGTCCAATTGCCATGAGAATTCTGGAAAGTCTTCTCAGAGGAAAATCTTATGGGATTCCCAGTTTGCTTTGCAAGATCATCACCGGAATCAAATGCAAAGACAGTTTATCAACCCCAAAATACTATACAAATATATATTATTGTGAGATCATGGAAAAACCTGGTAGTCAGACATCTGCCTTTTTCCTGAATCCATATTGTTTACCAAGCTTCCAAATTTGTGATTCATCTTTGCATTCCTAACTATTCACTAGGAAAATGACTCTTCTGAGCTACACAGTGAGAGCTGTTGGGTGTTCTGTACTTCCTTTCTTGGGGACAGAGGCAACAGAGAATACCGTGTGCTCTGTCCCTTTAGGTGGTCCTCTGCTCTATGAGAACATCACGTTTGTCTATAACTCGGAACAGCTGAACGGGACTCAGCGGGTTCTCCTGGACAATGTCCTGTCAGAAGAACAGTGCCGGGAGCTCCACAACGTGGCCACTGTGAGGACCTGGCGCGGGAGGGTGCCTGACTGCTGACCTCGTATGAGCCAGGAGGCATTTGGTCCTGGTCTCACTTGGAGCCAGGAAACCAAGCCTGAAGTGTCACTTTCTTTGATTGTGGAGGCACTTTGATAGCCTTCGGGTTGGGATGATTTGAGTTTTGTCCAGATCTGGACATACCTAGTGGATCTTAGACAGTTGGTAGTTTAATTCCTGAAAAAACAGCCATTCAGTATGTGCCCTGACTACCATAGAAAGTCTCTGACAAAAATCCCTTTACTGTAATCCAGACTTAAACAATGTATACCACTTACATTTTACCCATTTCTACAAAAATGGTGGTATTTTGTAATGAAAATGTAGAATCAGGGTTAAGTAAAGATATTTCTTTTGGTTGAAAGAATTAATGAAACCAGGATCCTGGAACAAAATGGGGGTGGTTCTGAGTGTTGACTTTGGTTCTTAGCTCTCTGGCCATCCAGGTGGAAAGGGGAAGCTGATGAATTCGGAGTTATCATTAATAAAGCATCTGCTTGTATTTTGCTTCTAGGGAATCATGCTTGTGGGAGATGGATACAGAGGAAAAACATCACCCCATACACCCAATGAAAAGTTTGAAGGTGCCACTGTCCTGAAAGCACTCAAAGTAAAGTCTTAACCTCTTTTGGGGTTGGATTCCTAAGGGTCAGTCCAGGACCTTCTGTGAATGACAGATACAGGACAGAGGAGAGTTTAGACGATGGACCGATCAGGATGGTGGAAGGGAGCAAGTATGAAATGTCAGTGTCATGGTTCTCAGTCGTTCCTCCAGTCGGTTCATCAATTTATCAAACTTTATATTTCATAAACTTGAATCTGACAAATAGCATACAAGCCCTCTTCCTTCAAGGAGCTCATGGTCCAATGGTAAAATCACAGCCACGCAAGGAATCATTCTGTACTGGAGTAAGTGTCCTAGAGGGGCGAGGAAAGGGCTCTGAGAGATGAGAAGAGTGGTTAGCTTTTCATGACCCCCCTGTGATTAGGAAGGGCTCACTTCAGCGGCTTATCTTCCAAACCCAAATCCACAACCAGGTGGTGGTATCCCTGCTAGCACTGCAGAGATGACCACCCTGTGCTGGCTTACTGAAACCTAGTGTCTGTCTTTCTCAGGCCCTCCAATCAACCCAGCGTTACTTGATGTTCTTCTTTTTCTCCAGTTTGGTTATGAAGGCCGAGTCCCACTGAAGAGTGCCCGCCTGTTTTATGACATCAGTGAGAAGGCTCGAAAGATTGTAGAATCCTATTTCATGTTGAACACAACCCTGTATTTTTCCTACACACACATGGTCTGCCGAACTGCCCTGTCTGGTGAGATTTCCGAGTCTGGAATTGTTTCCTTCTGCCCACAGTGAAATAAGAAAGAAAACGATGCAACACAGAGCCCTATGACATTTAGACTGATGGGTTAGGAGAGTTCTGAATTCCTAGAATAAAAGGGCTTACTAACTCGTATTTTTCCCTTTCCTCCTTCTCTTCTTTTTTGGTCCCCAGAAGTTCCAGAAGACCATCACTCTGCCTATTTTTCCTTTCAAATTCATTCTCCTACTTGCTTTAATCACAGAGAAAAATGATTTTTCTGCTTTAGGTTTTACATTTTTGGGAACCAGGAATCTGGAAATTACAGTCTCATATTATGTCCAAAAGCATTGAGTGGGAAGCATGAACATGAAGGGGCTGTTGAGAGAAATGTTCCCAAGAAGGCAGAGACCTCCTCACCCCTTGCATCCTTGTTTTTTTCTCTAGATCTGCTCTTCTACCCCTCCTGACTATGAGGGGAGGGGTAAGGTCACAAGAGTAGACTTTTACATGTGTGAAGTTACAGCTGATTCAAATCTTTCTTTTTTACATTTTCATTTCATCTGCGTCCCTTTACCACCCCACATGAACCACAACCCATGAAATGCATGGAGTTTCTGTAAGTATATTTGTATCAGATAACTTTCGTAGCTGCAGAAGCAGGTATGACTTGCCCATGGTTTTCCATCAAGTTCATATCAAAGTAGGACCAGAGTCTCTTATCTACTTATCCACTGTTCTTTCATCTCTTCTCCTTTGCCTTCTGTCTCCTCAAATTTACAAGGGCACCAGCAGTGGGAGAGGACAGGCAGATTGCTAGCTTTGCTCATGGCTCTACTGCACTCCTTTCCTTACCCCGTTCCCTTTTCTGGCAGGTCAACAGGAGAGAAGAAATGACCTCAGTCATCCCATCCATGCTGACAACTGCCTGTTGGATCCAGAGGCAAATGAATGCTGGAAGGAGCCTCCTGCTTACACATTCCGGGACTATAGGTACAGCCAGCACTGCTTCAAAGTCAAGCTTTTGTCCAATGGTTATCAAAACCCATGGAAACTAGAAAGCTGATCTGTTTTGCTTGTCATCATATTCATGTCTACGAGGCAGAGACTCTCCAATAATCTCCTGAAACAGCTGCTACAATTGGGAAGCAGCTTAATCATCTCATGATTTTATCTTAAAAATCCACCCACGTAGTGTTGCATTCAACTCCATAAAATGTCCATTTTGTTATAGCATTAAAAGTAAAGTTTATTTTTCTATCATTTAGCTTTCACTGAAGCCCTCCCTTTGTGGTCTGTGTATCTTAATCTGAGAAAGCAAGGGAGGTGTCTTGACACACATGGGGATCTCATCACATCGTTTATCCCTGTCTGCATTTCATTAATAAGAAACTGTGAACGCAGCAAAAAAAATTTTTCTCTTATGAATGATATTTTAGTGTGCAAAGAGTCGGGAGTTATAGTGTCCATGTATATAAAAGTGTGTCAATTATTACTACGCTTGATCTATACAAAAACATTTATTGAGCACCCTCTATCAGCAAGGCTGGGCTATATCCCTTGAAGCTCTGGAGCTAGGCTATTTGCCTAGTAGTGAAAACATACTTTAGAGTTACCAATATAAAAGGAAAGAAGAGAATTATAAGTAGCGAGGGCAAGTTCAAAGGCTAGATTAAATCTAGTTAGGCTTTCTTTGGAGGAAATGTGAGAAGAGATTTGAATGTAATTAAAATTTTAATGTAAGTGAAATATTTCAGGAGTATGACCCAGACTACATCTAATCTTAACTTTGTTTGGAGGACTCATTATTTCAATGTCTAGTTCAAAGAACACTGACTAATCAGGCTGGTTAGTTCATCACCAGCCTCTGGTATTCTGTGGCAACCTTGTCATCGCATGTAAGAGCACAGATGCTTTTCCCTTCCTCTTGTAGTGCTCTCCTATATATGAATGACGACTTTGAAGGAGGAGAATTCATATTCACTGAGATGGATGCCAAGACTGTGACTGTAGGTAAACCTATTCTTGCAAATTTATTTAGCACTTCTTTATTTTCATCTTGCCATTTTCCAAGGACTCAGACTGTTAGGTTTTAAATATTTCTGAGCTCAAGGATTCAAAAGATGAAGAGAGGCCCAGTAAATGTATATGTTATGCTAAAACAGAACAATCAATAAAAATTAAGTACACTTTACAGATTAAAAATTTAAAGAATAGGTACCAAGGATTTGCTCAAGATCACATAGCTTATTAGTGTTAGACTTGGAGTCGGAACCTAGGTCTTCTAACTCTTGGTCAAGTAATCTGATGGAAACATAAAAACATCTATTCCTAAGTCATTCAAGCTTGGACAAGTCAAATGATTCCACAGAATGACTTTCAAGTAACCTGGTGTTCTATGTGCTTAGATGGAGCATTGGCCTCCAGACCTCTAATTATCAAAACTGTTATCTATATTTGTGTGTGTGTGTGTGTGTGTGTATATATATATGTAATTATATATGTATATATGCAATCATATGTATATATATGTATGATTGTGACTGTAAGTAAATCTATACCTGAAGATTAGTATGTATACATTCAGATACACATATATTGTGTGTGTGTATGTACACTTTGGATGAGCTCCTAAACACATCTTCATAGGTAAAAATAAAAAGTTAAATTTAACTGCCATCTTCCTAAGCAAACCAATGCTCTTGTAAAACCACCCTACCAATCACTTACAGATCACATGGCCAGCATCCTTTGAACTTTAAGCCAAAGAGCATACTTCATGGTGAACAAACAGGTTCTTTAATTGAGGACATAATTGAATTATAAATAGATCATGAGATATCTCTTTCTTCCATACAAAATCTAAATAGTTGAGGCATATATATGATAAACTTTAAAGATTTTGCATTATATAATCAGTTCCCACAGTTTTTTTCTGAATTTTATGTTTTCCCCTCATATTTTTCACCCTCCTCTTGATAGTGAGATGTCCATATGTGATTCATGGGATTAACTGGGGTATAAGCAGATATCAAAACTATTATGTTACTAGATTTAAAGGGAATCTTATAAGGATTGATTAAAATTGCCCAGAAACATTGATATAATTAAGATAAAATATTTTATACAATCTATTCCAATAATGTATATTTAAAAGTTCTTGATGTCCCACACTTCTTTCTAAGAAGCTTAAATGTTAATGTGGAGTATTTTGATGTTTCATGATCTGGAAATTAAGTCAAGATTGATGATCTGGTTTGGAGTTTAAAATCCTGGTACAAAATTATCAATTTTTGAAAACATTATGTGCAGAAAACATTTGATTTATGAGCTCTGCTAACACTGAAAATGAGGTTCAAAACTGCATCTCAGTTGGAAATAGTGGGTGAAAATATTTATTTGCTTCTACTCCACCTAGTGGCCATATTTGGAAATGCTTAATGTTTGAAAGTATGGTATACCTGGAATACTACCTGTGAATCAGTAATTCATTAATTGAATGTAAATAACAGAATTATGTTTTTTTAAAGATGTGGAAGCAGATAATACTCCTCTCTCAGAGATTTATACTTTTAAGAGGAAGGTGTAACTAATTTAAAACGTGCCGAATCTATCATCACCAACCCCCCCAAAAAGTAAAAGGAAAACAGATGTAAACAATTTTGTCTTGCTAATGGATTCAGACAAGTTCATTATGGATTCAGTGAGACTGAAAAAATGACAGTGGAACGTTCTTGGGGTGAAAGGGTTTATACCCAACTTTATTCCCACAGTGGCAGGTCAATCACTAGAATCTCATCCACTCAGAGCGAGTCTGCATGCTGCAAGCCTGTCTCTGCCTCTGGGCCTCTCTGCCCCCGCAGCCATCTCAGTCTCTGTTCTCGGCACTGACATCACTCCAGCCCCTGCTGTCCTGCAGCCGTGCAGCCCAGAGCACTGGGCGGAGCTTTTGCATAGAGTGAGTACAACCTATATTGCCCACACGTGTGCACTGAGCCAGCTGACCAGGGTCATGGGAGAATCCTGGCCATAGGAACTTTTCATTTTCTCATTGTCAAATTTTTTCATTCAAAATATGAAGGTTCAAAGATTTTTTTTTCTCAAATTAGTCCTCCTTCATATTAGTGTATGTGGTGGAGTTTGGGGGGCATTTTGTAGATAATTAAAATTCCTGGGTAACCAGTCCCAATAAAGAAAAATGGATAGTTTTCCTTTAAAGCTTTCCCGTCTTTGACTCTGGAAGGACAAATGAGGCAGAGAAATGGCCCAATTTGGTGTTACACAAGGAAGAAAAGTCTGGCTATTGTATGATTAAGTGAATGGTGGCTGAAGATTTGCACTTACTCAAGACAAGTAGAGCACAAAGACTTGTCTGACTTTTAATTATCAGTTAGATGGAAAGTAAAAGGAATTTCCTTGTATCATGCTCGGAAGATATATGGATTATTTTCAACAGCAGCATATTTGTGAAACATGCATATTTAGGGATTTTGATTTTTCTGTGCAAGTTTGAAAAAATGAAATTGAATGAGTTGCATTGGCTTCATGAAAAATTCAATATGGAGCTGTGTTCCAAAAGTATAGTTATGATCTTTTATCTAAACTTCAGAATATATTTCCCTGTAGAAGCAATGTTATAAATTGAGCTTATTTATTCCTCACTGTCCCTGATATATAACAGGTGATGCCCTCCATTTGATAAGATCAGTCCTGGAGACGCTTGTGAACAACACACCTATAATCAATTCCAGGGGCTCCAGGCAGTTGATAGCTTCTTTTCCTAAACTTTCCCAGAGTTCTTCATGTGTAAAAATGCTTTTAGTTCTTCCTGTTCTATCAGAGAGAAAACATTAAGTTGTCTCTGCACCCTGTCCTCAGTGAGGTAAGATGTTGTCACAACTTGGTAATCTCATACAAGCACTGGCAGCCACGTGTGGTTAAGTGAGTCCTGACCCATCCCAGGAAACAAGCAGCCTAGGAAACCTGAAGCTAGATCCTAAAGCAGTGTGTATGGGAAGGCTTTCCTATCGTACTTCACATGCTTCAAGTAGCATTTATTTAGCTCTTTCTATATGGAAATGTACAACAAATTCCTTCTTCAGAGAAATGAAATCAGATTGATATGAGGCATCAGTAAGTTGTGAACTCTCCAGATTCACACCAGAAAGTGATCTTGGTAAAGCTGCTTAAGAAAACAACTCTCTGTAGCAAAGACAAATCACTCCTCAATTATTGTGAATACGGGAGTAACCAGACACTCACTGACTTGCCTTTCTGTGCTCTTCCCTTTAACACACCCAACACACACATGCACACACACCCCTGGGTCTCAGACTTGTTGATCTTACAACTACCTTTGACCTTCCACGTGTGGGTCTGTGGAAAGGGTCCTGTGGCCAGGATTCTCACCTGGCCCTGGTTGACTGGCTCACTACACATGTGTGAGCAATATGCTGTTATTGACTCTCTATGAAAGCTCTGCCCAGTGCTCTGGGCTGCTGCACAGCTGCAAGGCTGCAGGAGGGCAGAGGCTGGAGTGGTGGCAGTGCTGAGAACAGAGACCGCTGTGGGGGCAGAAAGACCCAAAGGCAGAGATCAGCTTGCTGCATGCAGACTCGCTCTGAGTGGATGAGATTCTAGTGATTGACCTGCCACTGTGGGAATAAAGTTGGGTATAAACCCTTTCACCCCAAGAATGTTCCATTGTCATTTCTTTGGTCTCACTGAATCCATAGTGAACTTGTCTGGGGCTGAAACCCATTGGCAAGAAAGGGTCACATGGTCTAGCAGTACCTATGTTAGGTAGCTTCCAAGGACATTAGGAGATTTTCCAACTATCCCTCTTGAAGCTGGCAGTGGAAAAACTTAGCCATCCCATTCTATAGTGAAGGAAACCAAAAGTTCTTCTGATGGGCATGTGTTAAGTCAATTCAGAAAATAATTACAATAGGCCTGTCATAGTAGCATGGTTGGTACCACTCTTTTGTTTCTACTTTATTTTTCTAAGCCTTACTGTGGAGTGAATGAAATTTCTGTGTTTCTCAAGAAAGAAAAATGAACGCTGCTTACATAAGACACTTCTTTAAACACAAATGCAAGGCCCCTGATACTCTGTTGCCTAAACTCACTCAATTTGGACTGCCCACTCCTTTGATCTAATACCCTGGCTTGGGGCCCCCAGGAGTGCCTCTTTTTCCTTTTGCCCTCTTCTACCCAAACATTAGTGGAAAGTTCCACCTGAGCAATGCACAAGCTTGGAAGACTGTGTCAATATTTCAAAGCCCTGGAAGGCATGGAAGCCTGGTCACTCCAAGGGGCAGTTCTCAGCACTGGAGGTATTGCATTGGCTGGGAACCACTGGAAAGGGCGATGGTAACAGTAGGGAATATAAATGAAAACATCAAAGTAAATGTATAATTAAGAGTATCATATGAGATTAGACTTGACTTTTTTACATCTTTGTGTTGTGGAAAGTTCACAAACCATAAATGCATAATTGAGGAATTAGGGTGTGTGCCCTCATGGAACCACTACCTGGACCAATAACAAACATTTGTTGGCACTCCAGATGTCCCCTCCATTGGCTTTGGAATTCCACAGATATTAAAATGCACAGACAGTGTGCTAATGCTAAAGCTAGAGAAATGAGTTAACCCATGGAGCCTTTCCTTTCCTGGAGTCTGCTGGCCATCAACATAGCACATGGAGCAATGACTGTGTGCAGTGGACTATGCCAACCATTTTACCTGAATATTTATTTCTGAACTAGATATTATTTTGACCTTGTCTTTGTTTTACAGATGAGCTAATTGAAGCAAGAAATCTATGTCTTCTTCAACCCTTAGACTCCATTATTCCTTGATGCAAAACATGACATAAATAATCCCATGGAAGGCTAGGTCCTGGAGGTTTTAGCAATGTTCATGATATAGGAATTGAGACTCATAATTTTCACTTTCTTTCTCAGGCCTCTATAAAACCAAAGTGTGGGCGTATGATTAGTTTCTCATCTGGAGGAGAGAACCCGCATGGGGTGAAGGCTGTCACCAAGGGCCGGAGGTGTGCTGTGGCTCTGTGGTTTACCTTGGACCCACTTTATAGAGAACTGGTGAGTTTCTGACCCACCCATCCTGGGTTCCATAACCCTGCTTCATGAAATGATCTGTCAGAAAAGTCCTTTAAGCTAATCTACAATCCAGGGACCTTAGAGAGCATGAGGAAAAATCTTCTATAGAATCCATTCTCTTTGGTTTCTGTTTTCTAAACAAGAACACATTTCCCTGATCAGATCTATTACCTAACAAATTACACAACTAATATTTGTGAATTCAAGGGGAAGAAGAGGGGCTCTGAAGGCAGTTCTTAATCAGATGCATTCTAAGGGAATGTGGAAACAGACATTTCAGTGATATTTGGCAGTCTCTGATTAGTCCTGAGCTTACTAACAAACTGTAGCATTAGAAGAAAGGATCCACTTTCTCTTGGTCACCAAGGAGACTGATTTGTTTTCTCGGCAAATCATTAAAAGGAGCACTGAATAATTTATAACATATATGTTGAACAGGGTGAGGAACCTGGAAGTTCATTATTATTTACTATTATTGAATTAAAGATTAAATACTATAATAGTGTTATTGTTATATCAGAAGTAGGGGAAGTCACTTAGCCGGGATAAGAGACAGTGGTCTCACCCTTCTGAATGCCCTTGGGGATAGTATAGTATCTGCCTGTGAACTGCAACGGAATGAATTAAGACCAGGGGATAGAAGCCCCTGGGAGGAAAATGTGGGTTCCCCAATAAGGAATAACTCACATATAAGGAATCATCACCACTGTTTGGGGGAATTGTCTGTTTAGGAAGTAAGAAGGTTCCTGTCACTGGAAGGCTCTAAGCAGAGCCTCAGCAACTTCCTGGCATGGAACTGGAACTTCACAGCAAGACTTAAACCGGATGCCTTCAAAGTCTCCTCCAGTTTCAAGTACTGATGAAACTATGAAATTATAATCTTTAGAATGGCTTCCTACCCAATTCTTCTCTTTATATCCCCAAATTGAGTAAGATTTCATCAGAAACTATTTAAAATTAATATATCTTTCTTAAATACCTTTTGCCAACAAATCTCACACATTCTTTAGGCCACATTCCCTAAGCATTCTTTCATATTTTTAACAAATGTTTACAGAAGATCTACTATGTGCCTGGAAAATTCTGCTAGACAGGCTTTGGGGTTCCAAGGGAGAACAAAACCTAGTCCCTGACCACGAGGACTTGGAGAGGTCCCCAAGGAAATAGACAACGTGATAGGGTATGCATTTTGTAGGAGGGATCAAGGAAGGTTTCCATAAACTTGGTCCTAAAAAAGGAGGTGATAGCCAGGCATAGGAAGTGAAAAGAATGGTCCCGACGGGGAAGAGAGCACGCAGAGTTCCGAAACTTCAGGAAGCACTGAGCAAGCTCCTTCACCTGTGATCCCTTTCTTTGCTTGTGCTTCCTCACCCCCCAGACTCCCGCATTCACCCACACTTCTTCTGCACTAAGGCACCTAGGGACATGAACTACCAAAATAAATTGTTGAAAACCTCACTGTTTTCTCTCTTTGGTGTTCAGTTCAGAGTGTAAAGAATATAAAAGACATTTAATCTGTTTCACTAATCAATATCCCAGCCCTCTCTTCCAAGGTATTTTCTTTCAAAATAAACTGACCCAAAGGAAATTCCCTGTTCCTTCCTAATCTGGAAAAGTGCTAGGAAATGTCTCCAGCTTCCAGGCAGTAGCGGCATCTAGTGGTCTCAGAAGAAAATGACCAAACCCTCTTCAGCAACTACTAGAAAATTTATCCTAGGACTTGATTCCGAGACTGTTCCATGTTGGAATCACCTGGGGATCCTTAAAAACGGCAGCTCTTAGCTCCCACCCTAAAAAATGCTGGTTTAGTTGATATGGGGTGTGATCTAGGTTTCAGGAGCTTTAAGGCTCCCCAAGCCGTTCTAATGTAAACTCAGCATCTCTTCTCAGATTAAATCCCTGAGCAAGAAAAGCCTTCCCATGAAAAAGTCGTCAGAACTGGCAGATTTTCATGATTATTATATTTTCAAAGCATTCAATTCTCAAAGAGTACTTAGCATAATAAATTCTTAGAGCTAGACAATATTAGAAGCTGCAGCTCCTTGTATATAGAGTTGAAGCTCTTGAACTTCTTCCCTTTCAGGACAGACATGATTGCAGGAGTCTCCTGCAGCAGGCAGATCTGACACTTTTGTATGTAAGTCAGTTTGTTAAGCAGCAGGCTATTACCCCCAGATTCATAAAGTAGCGGTCAGGCATTTTACTTAGTCATCATCACAGCGATTCAGTTTTCTGTTATTGAGTATATTGGGGCCTTCTACTTGCCTTTGTGCTAGCATCATTTTCAATTACAAGCTCCGGAGTTACAAGGGACTTTGTTTTCAACTCATAAAATAGTTATATTTATAACTTACTCTGCTGGGCATTGTGCTAGGGACTACCTACAGGTGACACAAACTAGGTAAGACATAACCCCTATTTTCAAGGAACTTGAAGTCAAAATGAAGAGATAATCCAGAGGCCTCAGTCATTGAAACATAAAGCAATGTTCAGTAGGAATTATTATAGGCAAGTGCTTGGTGTTTAGAGGTTATAAACAAGAAACCAGAAAAGCTGCATGAAGGAGATGGCATTTGACAGAAACCTTGAAGGATGAGCATGATTTCTTTAGGGAGACACATTTTAGACAGAGAGAGCCCTTCGCCCACCTATGTATTTATTCAACAAATATAATGGAGCCCTTGATAAATGTCAGTAGTGTTTCTGGGCAGTAGAAGTTACAATAGTAACCAAAAAGACACCATTCTTGTGGAGCTTACCTTCTTGTCGAAAAAGAAAAACAAGAAATAAGTAAAAGAATAAGTAGTTGAGAGATGTTCAGAGAGTGACAAATGATGTGTGGAACAGGGATCAAAGTAAGGGATTTGAGAGTACAGGGAAGTGGGTAGCAAACTGTGAGAGCTCTTCAGACAACTGACGTGTGGATTACCACCTGGGTGACAAGAAGCCAGTTGGGATAAAGGTCTCGAGTTTGAGATGCCGTTTGGAGGTAGAGCACCTGGGCCTGGATGGATGGGGTGCAGGGTAAGCATGATGGGGAACGACAGAAGCATCCAGGAGGGCGTTTGCCTAGAAAAGGACTGGGGAATTTCTCTGAGAGTGCTGAATCCAGGGTCCTTGGAGGTCATTAGGAAGTTGGGGCCTAAGGTGAGGTGAGAGGAGAAGACACGCTAAGCGGACCGAGGAAGGTCTAAGCCAGGCAACCCCTTATGAGCACACCAGGAAGACTGGACCTGGAACTCAAGCTGTAGGAGCCAGTGCAAAGGCTGTGGGCAGGGAGCAGGGCAGCGATGTGGGCATGAGGTAAGAGCAGCAGTCCCATTAGCAGCATGTGGGAAGGGTGTGAAACAGAGAGGTTAATTTGGAAGCTGCTCTGCAGCAATTGAGTTAAAAGCTGACAAGATCCTAAACTCATGGTTCTCAAGCGACACTGATTTTACCTCTTGAGGCACATGTGGCAACGTCTAGAGACCTTTTTGGTTGTCACAGCTTGGGGAGGAGTGCGACTGGCTACCTATAGTAGGTAGAGGCCAGGGATGCTGCTAACCGTCCTACAAAGCATAGGACCACAAAGATTGATCTGGTCCAAAATGTTTGTAGTGCCGAGGTTGAGAAGCCCTGGCCTAAACTAAGGTAACAGTAATGTGCACTTAAAAGAAAGGGCAGAAACCAGAGGCAGAACAAAGAGGACTAGGGGATTTATCAGGTCCAAGAAATAGCGGTCTGGCTTTTAGGGCGAGTGGGTGAGCAGCGGTGGTCTTCACTGAGAGAGGGAGTGTGTGAAGAGAAACAGAGTAAGTGTTTGGGGGAGAAAATTGTGAATTCCACTCAAGCACTGAATCAGAGAACTGAGTTGGAGATGTCTATGGGACCACAAAGTGGAAAGGGTAGTAAGCAGGTGAATATACACAACCTCTTGGGAAGAGCAAAATCTTGGAAAATAATTGCTTAGGACATCAGGAAGTCAGGAGAAGGCATCAGTGTAGGGATGAAGATGAGTTTCAATTCTTAACTGGATTTAGCACCAGTCCATGTACAGATGGATGCCTGAGAGTGTTTGGGAAGCATCTGCCACTGGGGCTGATAGCTATGCTTGTAACAGAAATGTGTAAATTGTCTTTTTTGCAGGAGCGAATACAGGCCGATGAAGTGATTGCAATCCTAGATCAAGAACAGCAAGAGAAGCATAAACTGAATATCAACCCCAAAGATGAGCTGTAAAATGAGAGTGTTCTATTATTAGATATTTATTTAAATTGTTAATCTTATGAGAACCTTTTTATTTTTGTACAGAGCCATGGTATAAATTAACAGGTTAACCTGAGTCACCCTTCTGTCCCTAAGGATGCTTGCTTTGCCTCACTCTGTCTCTCCTGGTATTTCAATTCATCTCTCAAAGCCTGGTCACCCCCTCCACCCCCCCACCACACACACACACACACACACACATGCATACTTCTTTGCTCCAGCTCTAAAATTCGTGTGGTATTTGGAGTCAGGGGCTTCTGGCTCTGTGCTCCAGAGAGTGTTGCCTATGATTTTTGTTTTTAAACAGGGGTTGAAGAATGATTCTTTACCACAGTGACTTTGGAAGAAAATCTGTAATCCCACCTGAATCAGGACTCTATCATCACATTGTTTGAGAGAGGGGTTCACTGGAGAACAGGAGCATTTTGTAAGAAAAGTGGACTTCTGATGGACTCCAGTCTTTGTCTGCCTATATTTTGCCAACCGCTCCTCTTGATACTATCCAGCACATGGATTCATGCTTGTGTCTGATTTGTTTAATACAGGGAGGCTTATTTTAATATCTGGCATTTATTTTCCTTCTCCCAAACTTTTGGTTTATCTAGGGAAATGGCTTTTTGGTCCCACAGGTGCTTTGGGGACAGCCCAGGGACAACACTGGCCTATGGTGAGTTTTGCTGGTAGTTGCTCCAGGGCCGCAGGAAGATGGGAGAACTGCTTTTGAAGGAACAGAGATGGTTAGCAAACAGAGGGGTTAAATCCAGAGAGCCTCTGGTCCTTGCCACAGTTCTAAGGAAGACACGGCACAGACACTGTTTGGGGTAGGACTGGGCTGGTTCCAGCCTAGGGCAGCCTGCACCACTAACTAGGGGGGGGTCACCTGCCTCTGCAATGGGCAGTAGTAGACGTAGAGGCCCTTAAGAAAACCAGCAAATCAAAACATTTCTGAAAAATCACATGTCCTTTGTGCCATTTGTGATCACGTTTAGCGGTAGGAACATTCACTCTTTGACACTGAAAAACTGAGTCATAGAGATTTATGTGCCACCTGTTTCCACCCGACCTTTGGTTGCCTTTTCATCATGGGACAGTGGAAAGAGCATTCGGGTTATGATCCCGGACTGATCAGATGTGCCCTGCTGTGTGACCTGGAGGTACTCTCTTTCCCTTTCTGGGCGTCGGTTTCCTCTTCTGAAAATGACATAATGGGTTGTAATTGTTTCCAAAAGCCCTCCTGCCTCTTGCTCCATACACAAAACAAAGCAAATAAAACACAAAAACAAAACTGATTTTACCAATATGCACAATTAGACCATATTTACCTTTAGTGACATTTTGAGAATTGTGCAAGGGTTCATGTGTATATGTGATTTTAAAGCTTTAAATCTAAGTTTTCGGCTAAAATTTCCTGAGCTTTGAAAAGTGGGTTGCCATTTGTTTGCTGTCTCCCTGGGAAGCGTTCGCTGGCACTCGGATTCGCTGATAGGAGAATCTGGGCAAGGATCTAATTTCTGTTTTCTGGCAACAAGGTGTCAACAAAGAGAGTGTTTGCCTCCTCGCAGCTCCTGCTTCCGGGCGCTGGGGGCTCTGGAAGAAGCAGGGACGCCAGCGCCAGCCCCGGCGTCAGCCCCTCGGAAAGGGGGTGCCGTGTGGCACAGCCGCATCTGGGGCCAGTTGCTGACAGCACAGGCTAGTTATTCCTGTTTTACAGGTTACCCATGTTGTTTTACGCCTGGGACATCATATATCCACTGAAGCATTCGTTTTTTAATCTGCTCAACATCAAACCATCCATAATTTCATTAAAATAGTTAGGGAGTGTCATCCGGTGACTTTTTAAAAATTGAGCTCAGAAATTGCAGTCTGTGTACTGTATAGTCCCTTGTGTAGAAGGATGGAAAACCCCATTAGAATTTGTGCAGCTTTTAGAGCTGAAGGAGGCCACAGAAATCAGTCCAATTCCATCTTTTTCTCTGGGAGGAATCCGAGCCTCAGAGGTGGGAAAGACTATTCTATGGTTACAGAATTCAAGCAGGCAGACCAAGCGCTGCTGAACTGAGGTCTGAGGGAAGCCTGGCCGCAGGTGTGTGGGCGCTGGAGTCCTGGCACAGGGCAGCACCCACTAGAGGAAAGGGTGCCTTTTTCTGTTTGGCCCCGCATGGAGATTGCTCACCAGTCCATGGACTTCAAGGTTGTGTCTGTCCAGAAGGGGTGCCTTTTTCTAATTGACACAAGAACGTATATGTGTTTGAGGCAGCCCAGGATGAAAAGCCCAATTTTTATGATTTCCAGTCTAGACTCTTCATCTGTGTCACTTAAGGGAACTACCACTCATCCTGGTGATTATAACTCCCTTGTGTAAAAAAGCCTACAGTTTCGTAAAGCTTTTGTATTCGCCAGTATGATTCTATTGAATGCTTTTAACACAGAGCTTGCTCACACACTGGGAGGCCCAGCATGGTGTACGATGCCCACCTTGCAGATGAAGAAGTGGAGAGGGGTGAAGGGAAGTGATAGCCTGTGGCCACTCCCACTCCAAATGTGTCCATGTCTGAGGTAGAAGCCATCTCTTGAACAAGAGGGGAGAAAAACAGCAGGTTTGTTTTCTCCCTCAGACATGCTTCCAGCCACATTAAATATAAAAATACATTAATGTGAAGGAAAAATGTTTTGAGTTTATAAAATCTAAACTTTTCTGCCTTTTTTCCTGCTGAGTGATGTGTGAAGGCATATTTCTCTTCTGTCCTCTGACACAGATGGAATACGGGTCGCCTTCAATGAGATGAGCCCCATTTTTGACGGCTCTGCTTTCGCACAGCTCACAAAAGGCAAGAGAGCTCTAGGCAATGATGACTTTCCTCTCCCTCTGAGGCAGAAACAATCTTAGACTTCATCTTGAGAAACAGAAGAAACAAGTCCTCTTCTTTAGAACAGGGCAATTTTCTGGGATGTGTGAGGTGCTTTCTTCAAAGTCCTAAAAGTGAATTGTTTAACAAGAAAATGCCAGTTTGAATGCAGTGTTTATCACTACTGTGTACATAGCACTTTTTTGGGCATTGTTCCGCTGAGGAAAAGCCATGGAATGACTCAGCACCATTTAATAATATGTACCTATGAATTTTAATTGAAGTACAAATGCTGAGTTATTTCACAGAAGACAGCCACAGGGAACAACTCCCTCACTGACGTTAAAGCAGGCGGTCATAGGGGGCCGCCTCCCCAGATCCCTGTGCCGAAAATGAAACATTCTGAGGTGACTGACAGTGGGATGGCTGAGAAGTGGGAAAAACTTGAGCTTTCCCACACCCAAACTCTTCAGGGAAACAGGAGCCATTTGGCAAAAACTCCAAACCACAAATAAGATTGGGCCCATGGTTAAGATCTTTCTCCACCTCCTGCCAAGGAGCCTGTGATGTGAAGCGACGTCCCCATCTAGTCCCACAGCCCACCCGCAAATCCTGTACTCAGGTAATTCAGTGTCTCCGACATAAGACATAAGGGGCCTGTTTTGTTTTGGACTTGACTAATTTCTTCAGACACATTGAGACAGGTGACCTGAACCACTCTGAGCTCACTGCCAGGCTGGAGCTGTGGACTTAGGTTGTCAGAGCCTCTGGCTTCCCACTGCCCCGGTAAATCGTGCTATTCTCTGTGCCCTCTGTTGACCCCTGAGATGAGATGATGTCAAGTCTGGAACAATCTGATCACTGATCCTGGCTTGCTGTACAACGGATGGCATCAGCCATGGGCGCAGTTGGCGTAGGGAGTCACCCCTGCCTTCTGAAGTCTTGGTAAGGTCTCCTAGGAAACATGACCACATGAGACATCCCTTCCCTCTCTTTCCCTGACACACTGTGCTGGGGAGGAAAATCTGAATGCTCGGTTCTGTGGATATACATTCACCTTTTCTGGCCACTTTTTATCCACCATATGCTGGGGGGGCAGGGAGGTGGGACAAAAGGTGAACAAGACAGACCTCGCCCTTGGCAGGCCAGTCACAGGAAGTGGGGAATGGAGCAGCTTGACAGCCTTCCCGCCCTAACAATCCCTCTCCTATGTCTGTCACACTGGAAGGGCTGCCACCGCCCTCTTCCTCAGAGCATCCACTTCAGCAGTGATTGGGTGCTGTCCACCTACCTGACGACTTTCCCTTGGCCCACTTGTCAGACTCAGACCCACCCCTCTTGATGGCAGTGTGATGGCACAGGCCTTGGAAATCCTATCTCGACCCTAGTGAAAGCCTCCCCTCGTCCCGGGTTTTACCTCTGAATGGTGGGTGGGGATAAAAACGGGAACCTGGCAAATAGTAACACCTGCACTGTCTCATCTTTTTCCACTTGTAAATCATACATCCCATTGTTTCAAAGGATTATAATCATGTTGGCATTTATAAAGCCTTTCTATGGTCTTGAAGAACTTGGCAGTCATAACAACACAATTATCTGGAGAGACATCTCAGTGCAATCTTCATTTTGTAAATAGAAACAGTGAACAGTCACAGGGAAGGTGGTATAATAAGGCTCTGGTCATTCTTAAAGTCATTCCTCAGTTTTTAAGGGGCTGCTGGTAGTGGGTTTAGAGAGGTATTAAAAAATGAGTAAGATTTCATCCCTTCCTTAAGGATGAAAGTAAAGTGGAAAAAATAGATATAAACAAATGAAAAATATAAAATGAAGCAGGTGCTGGGGTGGAAGGGTTATGGTAGAAGCAGATACACAAAAGGCCACATGAGTTCAGAGAAGGGAGTGGTTCGGGGAA
The DNA here is from genome assembly GCA_032199065.1 of Smutsia gigantea. Lineage (NCBI taxonomy): Eukaryota > Metazoa > Chordata > Mammalia > Pholidota > Manidae > Smutsia > Smutsia gigantea. Next base: position 104,302 of record JAVSCE010007648.1, read on the forward strand.
GGGAAGGCTTGACAGAGAAGGGCTGGTGGAGCTGTGTTCTGAGTGTCTGTTCTGCCACCAATAAGCAGAAAGGAGCCATGCGACCTCTCATTTCACCAGTGTCCTCAACAGAAAAAGTGTTGAATTGGAACTGGACAATTTCTTTGGTTCTAAACTGTTAGGCTTTCCGAAATGTTGGGAGAGTTTGTAATAAAGTTGGTGTTTTGGAAGGGGTGGAATGGGATTCTTACTAAGGATTGCCCTAGGAAAGCATTTTAATGAATCCTGTGAAAACCCAAATAAATACCAGTTTAAAAGGAAGTTTTATTTATTCCCTCGTGAGGAGGTATGTTTAAATGGGTGGGGTAAGCTGTCAAGGACCACGCTTCTCACTGAAGAAGCAGGCGTCAGAGGAGGCTAGGGTGAGCCCATCATTCAGACTGAAGTCAGCGAACTCTCCCAGGGGCATTTCCCTTCACCTGGGATCCACGAAACTTTTTATCCACCATGTCCTGGGGTCAGTCAATTCACTCAACTCCTTATGCTGTCATCTCAGAAAGGGGTATAATAAGGAGATGCCAGTACACCTGAGGACATTCAGGGGTGTTGTCTGAAAAGCATAAGACATTTAGTAAAATCAGTCAAGCTCTTTGTAAAACCAGAAACCTACGTAATGTTTAGTAAGGACATCTCTTCCATATCTAATAGGGGCCAGGGGTTTCGGTGCTTTGGGAATTCCTGGAAGCAAACCATCTCCAGTAGGAGTTTGTGGGCCCCACTTGCCTCTTTTAAACCACAGGGCAGGCTCCCTAGGAAATCATGCAGTGTGTCCAACCACACCTATTGTGCTTGTTCTCTGTACCTGTCTGTGGTTTGTTAAACTTTGCAAATGCCCCTGAAGGTCTTAGACAATTATAATGTTTAGATTTAGAATAAATTATAGAGTCCCTGAGGCTTAGAAGCCAACTTCAAGGCTTTTGGTCACCAGAGGAATATTCTGGTCTCTCATGGTATTCCAGAGTTTAGCAACATTTACTGAACAGACACCAGCATTTTTATTGTATTTGAAGTTCAGAGTTTAAGGACATACTTTTCTCACAAGATAATAAGAGTAAGAATTATACTTCTTTGAAGTTAATATTGGTAATGAAATACAAACTATTCAGTTTTTTTCCCCCCTCAGTATTCAAGATAAAGTAGTAACAACATTTTTTTTAGCACAATTGGGTTCTGAGTAGTCTTAATTTATTCCACCTTTCATTCTATTACCCAATTTATTCTACCTTTACCTACTTAGCACCAGGTGAAGAACAGGCAGGAAGGCATCCCTGGACCTCCGCTGACTAGACAGCGTCAAGATTCCTGGCAAACGACTCCACTTTCCTTCATTGTTTAGCAATGGAGTCACTAAAAGCATTTCACAACATCCCAGTGGGCTGGGTCATTATTCACTTATAGAGAGAACAAAACCTGGAGAACAGGAATACTTTGACTTGAGCCAAAGTCACAGGAGATGTCAGTTTTCTCAGTAAGAGTAAGTGATCATACTCTCTGTGGACATTCTACAGTTCTGACCAGTTGTATGAATAGCTAGGAGACAGGAGGAAATATGACAAACTTGTCTGACCCCAGGCCTCACCCTCCTTCGCACCCGAGTGGAATCAAGAAGGCGGTTACGGTCTCCAGCAACATGGTGGCCGCCACTTCTGGGGCACAGGTGTGACTAGCTCTGGTCCCCAGGCTCTGGTTTCCTCGTGCGGAGTGCTGTGAGCTTCCTCAGCATTCCAGGCCGTGGGGATGAGCACCATGCGATTTTTCTTCCAGACGTTTGGCTTCAGAGTAATGAATTTTTGTCTCTAAGGGTAATTAAGTACATCAGATGTTGCTCTCTGTACCGTGAACTTGGCTGTAAAGCACCAGTGAGCCACTTGAAAGGCTCGGCACCATGTGGGGATGCTGCCCGTGGGGACTCTGCTCTCTCGCGGTGTGCCCATCAACCTGGGACATAGGCCCACCGAGGCACTCGCAGCTAAAGACCAGTTGTCAAATATGTCAGTGTGACCAATTGGCAGTCTGAAAACTCCGAACTGCCCTCCCTTCAGAATCAGCATAGAATATAATGCTTTCAACTCTGTGGGAGAAAAAAAACGCATCATTTACATACAGAACGATTTACAATTTGAATAGAAAGATATTTTAAGGAACTTCAAAGCTAAGCATAGAGCATTTTTGGTCATTGTTTATCTGAAGTCAACGTTGACCTGTTCGGAGCTGGTTAGACTGTCAAGATGAAGCGAGGGCGAGCATGGTGACAACAAGGCTTTGTATTTATAGTTCAGCAAAATGAAGGACATTGCAAATGACAGACTCCAAGGTGGAAGGGGCCTTGGAGAGCATTGGGTCCTACACGCCTTACTTTAGTTGGGAAAACTAAGGCCCAGAGAAGGAATTTACTTACCAACTTTACTATAAAAGTTACTGGGAGAATCTAGACATAAACCCAGGTAGCCTGACTCCTGGTCCAGAGCCCCATCAGAGAGAGAGTCAGAGTAGAAGAGCAGAGAACAGGCTTTGGGGCACCCAGGCTGGGCATTTTATTCACCTTGCTGCCTTTTACTAGTTCTCTGATTATGGATGTATTTCCTATCTTCTCACATTCAATGTCTCCATCCGTGAAAGGGTTCGTAATGCCTATCTGATGAGTCATCATGAGATTTAACTGAGATAATAGAAGGAAAATGCTCAACAGACAGCAGACAATCATTAAGAGGCCGTTGTTGTTTTTATATATAAGAACACCTAAAAAGCAGGAAAATGAATAGGACTATGATTTCTCTAGCAAACCTTTTCCAGGTCTCATGGTGTTTTTTTTTTTTAAATGCTTTCTCTCATGAAGCATTCCAGGCATGACAGTCTTGGAATTGTCAAAGTTAATTTTCAAACAGTTAGATTTAAAAACAATCTCTGGCCATAAATAACACACTTATTGCTTAAACAGGGGCACAGGAGAGGATAAACTTGTTATATGAAATTGAGATCATATTTTACTTCCAAACGGTATCAGCCACCCATCTAGGAGATGCCCAGCTTTCCTGCAGCCACCTCATCTGGCCCCTCTGACTTTCTAGCTTTCCCTGCACTGGAACTTTTAGATGGATTTTCCTGGTCTTCTCTGTCCCAGACCTTTGGAAGGCATGACAATTTTTACTTACTCCTTTTACTAAACATCCTCTCCCTCACTTCTGTGCTGTGTAGAAAACAAAATCAAAGCTTAGCAGCAGAGGGCACTATCGGCATATTATGATTTAAGGGGTAAAAAAAAGGAAGATGCTTCTATGCATTAATTCATTCCTGCGTTTTGACAAGACTCAATTTAACATCTATTGTGTGTTCAATATTGAGAGGGATGCACAGCAAACACAAGAGGTGGCACTTGTAGTCCCGATGGAAAGACGACAGGATATACGACCGTATGCATGGTACCTATGCAAACAAAGAGGATGTACCTTCTGGAGGTTTTTGAACACAGCAGAGTTCAGGGCAGGCTTCAATAGCAAAGGAAGAATTTTTGAAAAAGTTGACGTAGAGTTGCTCCTTTAATGATGAGTAGGACATGGAATGGCAAAGATGAAAGGGGCAAAAGGTAAAACAGACATCAAACACAGAGGCATACATTGCCTGCACATCGACTCTACCTTGGCAGGCATCACTCCGACAAGGGTTCTCCCTACCACTTCTGACAAATACCATGGCTCACATGGGTGGACGCTTTCACAACCATGATCTCATTTGGCCCTCACTTCAGTCCTGTGACTTCAGCTCTACAGGAATTATTACCTTAATTTGACTAACAAGAAAACTGAAGCCCTTGGAGGGAAGACGACTTGCTTAAGGTCACCCCAGAAGTCTCTGGTAGAGCTACGATCCCAAACTAGTTTTCCTCCCAGGTAATGTGGCAGGAAATCATGGCTCTTGTAACCCACGCTCTCGCAACAAACGGGGTATGGGATGCGGGGTAATAGGATAAGTTTCAGCTGTCACGCTGGCTTCAGGTTACTGAGGGCTTGACCAAGAGCTAGACTAGCCTGTGGTACTGGGGCTTGATCTTGTAAACCTCAGCAAGGATTCTGGGGAAGGCTGGAGGTGGGTGGTTACCTATGGCAGTTGCTTAGCAAAGTTGGCAGGCGAGGGATTGGAGGGCAAAAGACAGGAAGCAGGGAGACAATGAAGGACATGTCACAGCGATGGAGGCTGGGAGAGGGGAGTAAGTGGGAGTGGTCTGGTCCAGTGGGAGCAGATGTTTCATGGTGGTTAATTGCTGGGACACAGAAATAATACAAAGCAGACTGACTTCAAATTGACTGGTTTTAAATTGCCTCCAGACAACACAACCCCTTACTGACTACACCCAGGGAGGTCTAATCCCACTACCACCACCAGCACCACTGCCCTCCGCTACCGCCAACCACGCACACACACCCCTCGGTCCATTACTGCAGAGGCACAACGTGAGGACAGCCTGACTCGGGCTGGCAGCAGTGGGACATAAGAGTAAAGCCTAGGGAAAGCCATTTTGAAGAAAAAAAGGAAGAAGGACTTGGTGACTGAGAGAATCAACAAGGACAAAAGATAAAAATCATGGTTTGAAATTCTGAACCTAGAGAAATTATGATGTCATTGATGCAAAAAGAGAAAGGAGGAAAAACAACTGGTATCATAAAGACATGAGGACTTCCTTGTAGCAACTCAGCTGGAGTATTTTGATTCAAACTTACTTCCTACTGTTTACTGATTTCTTGCGTTTCACTTTTCAACTGAAACTTGCAAATTATGGGTTTTAGTTCCAGCTCCTTTTACATTTAGGAAACAGGCCAGAGAGAAAACTGCAAAGTTTTTAATGTTACCAATCCTTGTTTAAAACTCTTTTAAACTGACATCAAAACAAATCCCATGACTTACATTCTTAGGGCTTCCAGAATTGTGTGCATGGGAGCCCTCTACCTCCTCGGCTGGTTGCTCTCTCCTCCCCTTTACTCCCTGCCAGTGCTCCAGCTTCCTCCCTCTCAGATGTTTACATTCTGTTCCCTGGAACGCACATCCTCCCATCACCTCTCCATTTTCAGCAGGACTTTTACAGTGGGTTGGTCACCTGAACTGGTTTTCCTGGGACTGAGTAGTGTTAAAACCAGGGTAGTCTCAGGCAACCTGACAGTTGGTCACCCATGTCTCCTGTCAGTACTAGTCTTGGAAACCTTCTCTGACCCTACAGCCCTAGGCTAAGTTCCATGTCCCTGCTGAACAGTCTGGCTCCAGTCTTCATTAGCTTCCCGGAGCCTTCTCATTCTCCTATTACTGAGCTCACAGCCTTCTCCCCTGCTGTCCTAAGCAGCTGTCATTGTGCCAGCTCCACTCCTCCCCTCCTGGTCCATGCAACCGTCATTTCTCTGCTGAATCAGTGCAGCAGCCTCCTAACCTCTCTCCTTACTTCCACCCTTGTCTGCTTTCAGTGTGTTCTCAACACAAAAGCTAGAGTCCTTTCAAAACATAAGTCAGATCTTGTCATTCCTTTGCTCAAAATTTTTCACTGGTTTTCCATCTCACTGATTCAGTCATTGCAATAGCTCAGAAGATATGAGCCAGTTACCTTTTTGCTCTTACCTCCTATATTCCCGCATTTACTTAGTTCCACTGGCACTGGCCTTCTTTTTACTGTTCCTAGAACACACTTAGCATGTTCCTGCCTCAGGGCCTTTGCACACATGGTTACTTATGCCTGAACCATTCTTCCTTCAGGTATCCATGCGGCTCATCTCTTGTGTCCAGCAGGTCAAGATTAAAGCTCACAGTCCTAGGGAGATCTTGCAAGATTTCTTTTTATACTTGAACTTCTGCAGCTGACATTCCCACTTTCCCTCTCTGTATTTTTTCATTGCACTTACCACCTGTTTACATCTCACTATTTATACCACTTCCATTCAGACTATAGATGCTAGGGCAGGAATTTTATTCATTACTATATTTTCAGAGTTTAAAATAGTATATGGCACAGAGCAGAAATTCAGAAATGTTTATTGTGTGCAGAAATGATTCAATGAAGGAGTCAACAAACAAGGTGGAAAGAGCAACTGACTGAGGGTCCAAGTTTTAGTTCAGCCACTGTAGATTTGAGTGACTTTGAGAAAATTCCTTTCTCCCTCTAGCTCCTATTTTCTATAGCTCTAAAATAACTGCACTGGATTCAGTGTTCTTTAAGAATGCTACAAGTAATGATATTCCCAAAGTCTATCAGTCAATGATAGGTAAGAAGCAGACTACAGATTTGTTATCAAACAGGGCTCAGAATCAAGAAAACATTAACAGGGGAAAGAGCTGTATTGTGCAGGCCCCAAAGGAGAAAAAAAAAATGTACAAAAGACACAAGAATTCCATATATGAGGAAATGCAAAGGCAGATAACTGAGCTAACCTAACACAGACAATTCATTACAGGGCTAGGACTGAACCTCAGCCTTGGGGTAAGATGCCTTAGCTCCTTGGAAAACAGCACAAGGGTGGGCCAAAGCCCACATAATTACAAAGCCTTGACAGACAATTTGTGATTAAAACACTGCTTGGAAATCTTTCTTACACTCTCCTAATGGCCCCCAGAGAGGGCGTATTCCCAAATTCATCATATGAGAACAGAGATTTTAACAGAAGAAAGATTCTAGGCTGTTTCGTTTGGAAAAGTATCATCCTTTCAAAAAAGTCAAGTAGTTCAAGATGCACACAGCATTCTGCCTCGTGCCATGCTGATGTGGGAAACACAAATCAGCCACCATTTTAGAGGGGCTACTTGGGGAGGCGGTGGAAGGGGCTGGATTAGTCAGTTTAAAGGAGACACCTCAGGTGCTACAGCGGCCACACCCTAAGCGAGAGGGAACAGACAAGTTACCAAACTCCTCCTGCATGTCTGCTGGGTGGATACACAGCAGGAAGGAAAGTGAGTTGCTCTGCAATAGGCAGGTCCCTGGTGTGCACTGATTTCCAGGGTGACCCTCTTTTGTTTGGTAAAACAGCAGTAGCCAGCACTGCAAGTGTGATTGTTGTTGAAATGCCCTCTTGGCAGTTCCTAGTGGGGTGTGTGTGTATGTGTGTGCATGTTTACCATCCTCCTGGGGCTTTTCAAAGTGGTTCTAGGAACTTGAAGTCCACCTCAAGAAAGCAACCATGCATTGGATTTAGATCCAACTAATATCAACCCCCTAGCTCATGCCAGACATTGTACTGAATACTTTGTTGGCTTCAAAACCTTGTACACTGGTAACACTCGTTCCATTTTACGGATAAAGAAACTGAGACTCAAAGAAGGGAAGTCCCCTAGTCAAGCCCCCTGATGAGAGCAAGTTGCCAAGGGAGAATTTAAGGATTTTTAGGATTTGTTCCCCGGACACAGAAATATTTCTTAAACAAAATCTGAGGAAGAATACCACTGTATAAACAGGAAAATCAGGGCTGCTTGGGTTGAAGCAGGAGTCAGGACCTCAGAGCCCAGTTCACTTGGCCCTCTCCACCCACTGCTGTGGTCTCCCTCGAGCTGTGTGGAACACTATGCTGCTCCCAACTCTAAATGGATTATGGATCTATGATTCTGAGAAAGTCCTACCTGTATCAGATATAGACTACCAACTCCTTTCTCTGGATAAGTACTAGAACTAGCCAGACCTCAGAAATCTGAACTTCTCCCCAGTTTAGGGAATCATAGAATGTTAAAGGTAGAAGAGACCTGAGAAATCACTGAGTCTGAAACTACATGTACCTAAAAAAATATATAATTTTAATTTTCATTGACTAACAGAAGCTCAGAAAGAAAAAAATGATTTGCTCTGGGAAGTCAGTTGGTCAGTTTCCTCTGTCTCCCAGAAGGGTGATATTTCTAACAACCAGTATATTCTAACCAATGGAAACAAGTAAAGCACTGGGGCAGGATCCGGGGCAGGCCCTTCAGGGAAGGCTTTAGCCCATCAGTTGCTGGATTTTGAGGATGTTCCAGGGGTTCTAGAAGCATCGAGGCAGCTAGGGCAGCAGGGGTTGTGGTGGTCCAGGGGCTGGGCTGGCGGAAGTGGCTCTTTATAAATAATATGGAATTATTTAATAATTGGCATAGCCATCCTGGCACATAATAATGGAATATCAGTTCTAGCCTTTCAGTATTCATTCAGCAGAATACCCAAAGTTAGAGTTTCCTTGTGATTGCTGCAAATCTCTTATGTAACTGGGACTTTGTCCCACTGCTGATGTTGCTTCCTTTTCAGGATGGGAAGAAAGAGGCAGGAAGGAGCAGATTTTCTGCCAGCCAAGTGTCACATCAAAGCATTCCACCCAGATCCACACAGGTGCAGACAGATACCTGAGGGGCATCACCGGGCTGAGAGTACTGTTGCTGGTGATTGGGTTGACATCATCTAACAGCCTTGAAAGAGTTGAATCCCTTCCACAGCTCCTGCCACCTCCTATCTAGTGGTGAAACCTCAGGTTGGAAGCTGGAGTGTTATGCAAAAGTGAATGCCTGGAAAGTAAAACGTAACAGTTCTCAAGAAAAAAGAGACTTCCTGCTAGGTTCTGATCCATACACCAGAGAGGAAGAAAAGGAGCAAGACCCCAGTTGCCTACAAGTGGGTGCAAAGAGGGAATCAAGGAGCATCATTGGATTTTATACTCATGAGACTAGAAGGCTCCCTAACAGTCAGTTGCTCAAACTGTCAAGCTTGAATCTTCAAAATGAACCATCACTGACACCAACCAGACTAAAAAATGCTCAGTTCCTGAGTGAGCTTTTGTCTCCCCCACTTTCAGATCTTTCCACATATAGTTTCCACAGCCTGAACTTCCCTTCCTCTTTCCCCGCTGTTTCTTGAGCCCATCTCCCACTTGTTTGCCAAGTCTCACTTCAGAAAAAATTTAGATAAGGAGCTGTCTTAGATGTCCTTTAGAAACATTTCTACAGCCACTGGAATTCCCACCTGTAGCTTTCACTCCACTGATGTTTCCATCTCTGTCTTCCTCTGGGACCGTGAGCTACATTAGCAGAGGGACAGGCTCTGTTACATTTATGCCGCAGGACCTAACACAGCAAAGGCAGTGAAATGTGAATGACTGAATGAATGGATCACTCCACATTGACTGCTGGCAAAGTCTTTACATTCATAATCTCATTTTATCACTGTGTCAGGACTATAAAGGATATAAGATTTGTTATGCTTATAAGAAGTACTATTTTAATTCTCATTTTGTGGATGAGGAAAACAGGCTCAGAAAGAAAGGGGGAAAATCCTGATATATGTTTAGCACATATGTAGGATAGGACATTGTGCTAGATACCTTCCAACTTTTTATCATCTTTATCCTTGTAACTGACTTTTGAAAAGTTACTTTCATCACACTTTCAAAATTTATTTATTTTTTAAATGTGCACAGCCTTTTAGGACACAGTTCTATGAGCTTTGATGAAGGCATAAGTAATGTGACCCCCACCACAATCAGGACACCTAATGCCCCTCAGTCTCCTGCTGCCCTTGTAGTCACGCCCTCCTCACCCCAGCTCCCTGCCAATTGCTGGCTTGTTCTCCATCCCTGTAGTTTGTATAATCCCATTTTTAACAAATAAGAAAAAAAGCTCAAAGAGTTTAAGAAACTTGCTCAAGGTAAGCAACTTGATTGGATTTTGGATTTGAAACCAGAGTTCTGATTAACTGTGAAGACGGAAAGCAGGAGTGTGGAGCCAAGGAAGACAGCAGGGCCATCCCTGGCCTGCCTCCCGCCTTCCTCAAAGACGGCCCTGGGTCAGCGCTCTGGGAAAGGCAGGGCAAACGCAGCCTCATTAGTGAAGGCAAAATCTGATACAGCTCCCCCTCTGATCATTCCCTAGGTGCTGAGGGAAGACTGTGTTCCTACCCAATGCAATAATGTGAAAACCATTACGATGGGCAGGCTGCTTAACTGACTATGGGGTAAGAGATTGGTCTCTTTCCAGTTCCCCCTCTTATCTCCCAGACAAGAGGGTTCTGAGAAAACGTCACTGCCAACCATTTAGCCTTCCAGCTCACCAGCTTCCCCACCAAGGCCCTGGGGGCCCTTCTCCAGTTGTGGTAAGACTGCAAACGGTGAGCCTGGCTTGCACGAGGCGGGTGCTGCTGCTAATTGGGGTGATGTAATTAACTGTCGCTGTGGTTCACCTGGGAAACCAGCCACGATCTCAGCGCCAGCGGCCTCACTAGGCCAGCCTGCGGCTGGGAGCACAGCTCTTCCTGGAGCTCTGAAAGCACAGACGTTTACAGGCCACTTCAGAAGAGGAGAGCCGGACTGCCGCTAGGAGAGGGCCATTTCCCTGGAAGGCACTGGCTTCACAGGCCACGGACAGAGAATCATTTTATCTTCATCCTGCTTTAAATCAGGGTGGCAGGATATTGGTGCTACTTTTGTCTAAAGATAATCTCTTTCCTAAAGGAAACAAAATACTTCTTTGGAGCTGAAGGCAACTAAGTGAGCTGGGATCTGCCCTGACTGCTAAAGGAAATAGCTATCGGCCTCCTGCGTCTAACCCACACCCCACTGCAGCCCTTCCGCAGATCATTCCAAGACCCCACCCCCTGTCTTTCTGTCCTCAGAGGATACCTAGGAAATAATTTGCAGTTGGTGAGGACTGATCCTTCCCTTCGGGCTTCAGCCTTTGCTGCACCAGGCCTTCAGGCTCTGCCACCCAGTGCAGTTGGATCTGCTCCTGAGAGCTTTTTACATCAAAAGCCCTGATGCTACAGGTGCAGGAGCCTCCAGAGAACCCAGCCTTCACATCCTGCGTCCCCTGCAGTGATAATGGACTAAACCCAAGGCCCTCACATGACACTGGGGATAGTCAGTAGTGAAAGAATGTTCATGGGCTGTGAAGACCCCACTTTCTGGCCCAGTTACCAACTAGCTGGGTGATCCTGGAAGAGTTGTTTACCTTCTCTGTGAACATTATCTTCTTCATCTGTGCAATGGAATAAAAGAATACCTGGTCACACAGAGTTGTAGAGAAAATAATGCATTTCAAGTGGCATACAGAACACACTCAGTAGCAGTAATTATGATCACCCCCACCATCGTCATCGCCATTACTCAACAGAATTTAGTAATTAACAACATTTGGGAATTTTAGTAAATTGTACACCTGAGATGTTTTCTTCCCTTTGCTGACAATCCTCAGTATGATATAATAGGAGGAATGCTCCAGCTAATGCCTAGTCTTTGTTTCTGAATGGAATTTCTCCCCTGAGAGCCTCTTGTTTTTCACCTTGAACTTTTCTACACACTGATTAGTAGGTAGAAGGGCCCTCTACCCCTGAACCCAGAGCCCAGAGGCCAGGACTAAGCCAAGGCTGACAGCTCTAGCCCATTTCTTCTACATTCAACACTGGTCCCTCTGGCCTCTCAGAAACAAAGTCTTCTCCTAAAGAGAACTCAATTTCTAGCCAAAATAAAGACATGGTAGAAAAAAAATCAAAAGATCACAGATCAGCAATGCAAAAATGAAACCAGAATCCTTTCTTTTCCTGCCTCAGCAGCTTTCCCATCTGGAGCTGTGTGCACTGCAGCCAGTGCATTCTTCTGCCCAAGAGTGTGCGTTTCCCCACCTTCTTCAGTCTTTGCCTATTGCAGGTGGAGTTCCCTTGTCATGATGTGTGGGCATCAGAGGAGAGGTAGTGAGACCCACAGAATACCTATGTTCAAATCAGAAGATGTGAAATCATTTGAATGCAGGAAACTACCTTTTACACTACAGCTAACTACTGGTGCACAGCTGGTCGATGCCCTTGTCCACTCACTATCTTCTGGATCAAAATGGTAGCTACTGCATTCCCTTTCCTTGAAATCTGGGGCTGAGTGAAAAAGGATATGGAACAGGTAAATAATTAATTAACAGTAACTCTGGCAGCGTGTCTGAAGGTAATGGTTAACTTAGCAGGTGTCTTTCCCCATTAGATGTACATGAACTTTTCATAACACCAGTGGTTGGAATTTAAGGATCAGTCTTCATCTCAGGACTCTGAACTAGTGTTGATATTGGCTCTAAATTCTCTTATCATCTTTGGGGAGAAAATTATGGATCGGGAGAAATTTTAAGATGTAGCCTGCATCACACCACATATGATCAGACTACTGAGTCTTTTTATTCCTGAACTACCCTTCCAGGTATCTTACAGTCTTCATTCCTCCCCCATAAAATTAAGATCATAATTATCTCTCTCTTAGGGTATGATAACTATGTTAAAAATATAAAAAGTAGAAATACCTAAAATCAACAGTAGTTATTTCCAAATGGTGGGATTATAAGTAACATTAATTTTTGTTTTTCTTACTGTATTTCCCAGTTTTTAACACAGAACAATTTGTTAAGTTTATCCTAAAGAGATGTATTTTAATTACACATTTCGTAAGACTGTATGCAGATATACAAGTCTTTTAAATAGTCAAAAGGCACAGCACATGTGAGTGTCATTGCTCTTCAGTTATTATTCAGTCTCTTGATCATTCTGTAAATTCTGAGGCCATGTAGCACCTTTTTTCCTGGGGAGCAGTCTCCAACAAATATCCTAGATTCCAAGGGTACTCAGTGAAGCACCCTGTCCTCTTCTAGTCATTTAAAGACAAAGCCACTTATGCCTGTTCATTTTTGCAACCATGCAGAATGTAGCCAGTAGCTCAGTCATAGACTCACATCTGTTGCATGTTCTTGCAGTCCAGGCAGAATGAACACAGCTGCTGGGTGAGGAAAGCTGGGTGGGGAATAGAGCACTGAATCATTACATCCTCACCAGATGTTGACTCTAAGGCTTCAGCCCACCCAATAACCTTAGGCGAAGTTTCTTGGCCACCATTTCCCTCTCTGTGGGCCCCAGTGTTGACCAATCATCCCCCCTGGTACCTTATAAGGGAAAGCTAATTAGAAAACTCACCTTGCAAGAATGCTGCAGAGAGACCTTTCACACGGAATGGAACCACAGTGCCCAGAGGCACTGTGACTCAATGATGGAACTCATTTCCAACACCCAAGCTTGATCACTCCCCAGCCAAAGAAAGGGATGACCTACAAGGCAAAGGCCAGGCAAATTTCCACAGGTCCAGCCGTGGGGACCGTGGGTGGGAGTGGCAGATCCTCAAAGTGCTTGAGAAAGTACTAGTTAAACCTTGAAATGTCAGGAAGGGAAGGAAAAAGGTCAACCAATTCATTTACTCATTTGTTTATTTTACCAGTGTGTATTGTCTGCCTCTAATGTATCGAGGACTGTGTTATTTGCTATTGGGAAAACAAAGATGAATCAGATAGTCCTGACCCTCAGGTCTGGTTAGAAGGAAAGACAGACCATAAAATATTAAGTGCCTTATCATTTCCATAAATGAAAATATATACAAAAGACACAGAATGACAAAATAAGGAGTAGCTTTAGGCTGAGAAGGAAAGTGAAAGGTTCACATAAGAGTTAAATCTGAGTTGAGTCTTAAAGAATGACTAGGAGTTTGCCACAAAGTGAAAAACATGACAGTGAAAGGTATGCATGTGCATAAGTAAGTCAATAGAAACATCTAAGGCAGAGCAAATGACGCAGCTGTTGAAGGGAAAGTTAATTTAATTTCCTAAATATTTCATAGCTTTCCATAGGTCATTATGTTATGCCATTCTCTAAAATTGTCATGAAAGTTTCACCCCTCTATGTAAAACCCACAGGGAGATTGGTATCCCAAAGTAGTCCAGTGATCAAGAGGGAGAGAATGGGAAGTAGGAGGGAAGCAATTTAAGACATCCTCAAACATACAGCTCGTGTCTTTCCGCGCGGAGCTCCAGGATGTGCTACCTTAGAAGCCGTCAGAGGTGCTGCTTCTGAGTGGTTCTTCCACTCTGCCTGCCAGCTTGATGATTTCATATAGTTTCTCCCTATTCCTGGAGGCATATGTGAACAGAGGGGTCAAGTCATCTTAATAACACACTGTTCTGAGCATGGACCCACTGACACCATGACTCATCAGATGGTGGGACATTGAAGTCATATTACTAAATGACTCCATTAGTCTATTTCCTAGAGAAAGTAGGATTTTCTCCAGAGCTTTATACATCTCAAGGTAGACATTGAGAGACCAGCCATACCTTTCCAGAGCATTCTTCACTAGTATCTTGGTGCCCTTCTCCAAGATCACAATCTTTAGTGCATACTCCATGGAGACAAACGTTAGCTTCTGTTCTTCGACTAGAACAGGTTCACATGAACATTTATTCACTGTTTTAAATTAACATTAAGATGTCTGTGTCCCCAATTTCTTTCTCTAGTCCTCGGTGATATTACCATATTCATCTTCCTGAAAATGCCACTCAGATAACATCATCCTTCTGTTTTAAAATCTTCAGTAGCATCCTTCTGCCTTTAAGACAAAATCTAAGCTATATAGCCATGCTCTTAAAGTCCCTAGACTCTCATCTGACTCTCCAACCTTATTTCATAGTATTCCCAGCCACATGTCCAACCCATCCAGCCACAATAAAGTGCTTAAGGATCCAGTACACATACATCTCATTGGAGACTGTGACTCACCTGTTCTTTTCTGCTTGCTTTGCATTTCTTTTGAATGTCCAAAAAAAGGAAAGAAAACAAAATGGGACTGTAATTTATGGCTCACCTTCCTTGACTTTCCCCAAACAGATATAATCACTCTCTCTAATTCCACAGGACTTGAGGAACATTATATCTGCATTTCTCATTAGGTGCTTAGCTTCTCTCTTTCTGTACCAGTAAAGTATTCCCCTATTAGACCATAAAATATTAAGTGCCCTACCATTTCCAGAAATGAAAATATATACAAAAGACACAGAATGACAAAGTCAGGAGTAGTTTAGGCTGAGAAGGAAAGTGAAAGAATATGTTAGAACAGGAGGAACTTGGAGGCAGGGACTTTTTCCTGTTTGGTTCAGTGTTCTATCCCTAGCACTTAGAAGAGTGTCTGGCAAGTGATCGGTACCCAATGAACAATTATTGAAAGGACACCTACATTATTCTAGACACTGTGCTGTAGTTCCTATCTTGTCTTTCTCTGTTGACTGTGTGCTCCTTGAACACATGGAGACCATGCTTCATTCATCTGATATAGTTAGCATAGGGCCCAGCACATATGAAGAACCTGGTAAACATTTTGTCCAGTAAGTTACATCATAAATGAAGGAATATCTTTATACAAAATGAACTCCACCCAATATCCTTTTAATTCTTAAATAACTACTTTCTTTCTGCCTTTATTCTTCAGATTCCTGTGACAAGGTACTAGTTGCCCTTGAGCAGAAATACCAGTAACAGACATTTGTCCTGCCTTTGTTCCTACAAACACTTTTTAGCAGTAACTCATATTCTAAGTATCCATTTCATTGCTCACCATGGAATTCAGGTAAGTGTTAGTGGTGAAAGGGAGTGATTGGGGAGGAAAGAATTAAATTGTGTGATTACATGAGTAAAGGTAAAAGGAAAATCCCACATCTACTGCCCCCACAAACTATACTTTCTAATTTTTTTTACTTGCATAGTAGATAAATATTTCACTTAGAATTCGCACTATTTGAATACCTTGAATATGTACTGGGAAACCTGTTTTTCACTAGAGAGAATTAACTTTCAAACAGAGGATTCTGCTGTGTGGCCCATTTTCACACTAGTGCTCTGAATTTAGAGGAGTTAATCACATAACAATTCTAAGTCATTGTGACTCATAATGGCTAGTGATATCGATAAGGAGAGAGTCCAGATTTATTCACCTTTTGTCCTCATTAATTAACCCAGTTCTAGGCACAGAGTGAGGTCTAAATATACTTAATTGATTATAGCGTGATTAACCATTCAGTTGATCAACTGAATAAATGGGCATTTATTAATGTATTACTAGATGCCATATCGTTGCTACATTCTGGGATAATAAAAAAATGCATATGACAGTTCTGTGTCATTTACAGGGAGATAACATGTCACTTTCCACTGTAAAATCCTGTGGAATGTACAACACAGAGCGTAAACTCTAATGTAAACTAATGTAGCTCTTCAGTTAACAGTGTAGCACTGACTCAGTTGCTGTAACAATGAACCACACTATGGCAAGATGCTCATAACAGAGGAAACCCAGGGGTGGGGACTGAATGGGGTACATGAGGACTTTCTATATTTTCCCCTTAGTTTTTCTGTAAACCTAAAACTGTTCCAAAAATAGTTGAATAATGTTTTAAAAGGAACTAACAAAGGGAGAAAATAATTTTACTATGACAAATGCTATAAGAAATGTAAAAGAAAAATGAAAAGTTATATCATAAATTAAAAAGTCTTTCTTGAAAACCTTTATAAATAAAATAAAAATCACCCCTAACCACCAAAAAATATCATCTATGTTAGTTTTGTTGAGTAAGGGCTTACATTTTTCTGACTTGAATGACTGTGTTTTGCAGATACTAGAATTGATGATCTATATTACAGAGCCCATGACCCAAGTGTGGTTCATGGGCTATGGCTTGTGGGCAGACAGTAGAAGTAGGTAAAGAGCAATAGGAAGAAAACAAATATATTGAAAGCATCTTCATGGGCTGGGAATCTTGTTACATGAAACGTCACTCAGAGAGAGATGGTGTTCATTCTACAGATATGATCCAGCACTGCTGTTTTCATTGAATTAAAAGTCATTCCGTTAACATTTTGTGGTCAATTAAAATATGTAAGGGAATCAGAGATGCATCAGGCATGATATTCCTTCAGGAGAGCCCTAAATGTAGTCATAAAAGTCTAAAATGGGTTAATCTTTGAGAGCTTAAAGAGAGTAGGGTTAGTTTCAGGTAAGAGGAATCCGGAAGGCAACCTGGAGAAAGCAACACTTAAACTGAGTCTTATTCAAGACAAAAGGATGAGATTTAGTTGTAAATCTTGTAGGGAGAGGGTAGGGAGAATTCAAGGCAAGGAGAAGATAGTGAATAGGACCTAGGAGATGGGCAAGATGAGAATGTAATATGAAATGGAGGAAACGTTTATCAGAGATGAACTTTAAAAACAGGGCTCTGACAAGCATCTGGGTAGGATGAATAGGATCAAAAGATTGTGGAACCAGGTGATCTGACAGTGTGCTTATGCAATAATCTGGGGGCAAGGTAGGAAGATAGGAATTGAGTTATTTTTCCCCCAGGGAGAAATGCAGAGGAGAAAATATGTCTGAGAAATATCATGGAAGCCACGTTGTCAAAATTTGGCAACTTCTTAAAGATGCACTGACAGCCTGGAAAATCGTAGGAGCAGTAACAGAACAGAAGGTGAAAAAGTTCAGATAGGAGAAGAAGATTGGGGTTTATATGAGGTTGTTTTATATTTTTATTATTATTATTTTAGTTCCATTGGGAATTCTAGGAGATGTCTACCAAGAACTTGAAATTGTGGGAGTTGAAATGAAGAGAAATTCAAATACTAAAGATACAGATTTAGAAGTTATCTGTGTAAAGCACAAGGGCTGGCTGATATTATATTCCTAATAAATCCATGTTAGTCAAAACTATACAACTGGATAAGCTTCTCCAACAAAAACGTGTGGCAGGAGAAGAAAGAAAAAGGGGTTAAAGATAAAGTACGATGTTAGTGATTACTTTTAGGGAACAAAATTTAAACAGTGATAGGGAAGAAATTAACAGGAAGGCTAGAGAATGAAATGCCTTGGAAGCAAGGGAGGAAGCAGGAGCCCAGACCCGTGGTGCAGTAAAAGGCACGTGTGTCTACCTGTGTGAAAATGGTCTTGGAATGATTCAAAGGCCATTAACTCTGACTCTGTGCCACCCCATATCTGAATCCTAAAACTTCAGTATTGAAATCACCATTTCCAAATAGTTGACATGATTATCCCAGAGATTTGTCTGAGGATCTTTAACCAGCATCACAATGTTTAAGAACCATAATCTTGCATAGTTTAAAAATATTATTTATGTGCAATTTTACATACATTTTCCCATGTAAACCCTAAAAGAAGCCTTTTGGATAGATCTTTTGATGCCCATTTCACAGATGAGAAAAAAGGAATTTTCTCAGGGAACCTACATTACTTACAGCAAGGACAAGACTAAACCACAGGTCTCTGACCTAATCCATTGCTCTTGTACTACGTCAGACTAACTCGACTTACACAAAAGAGGGCACAGAGCTCTGAACACAAGGAAGCATTCTGTTTCAGATCCTGACACACTGAGACCTCTGTAGGAGACTGGATGAAAAGATGATAGTCCAAAAGAAGAGACAAATTCTTTGGGTATCCTGGGCTTCTGGACAGTGATAATAATAATCTCATTCGTAACAATTTTATAGTTTAGAAAGTTTCTTCATTTTGTCATGACATGGAGAACTCCCAACACTTTAATGAATCAGAATTACTAGCTCCATTTTGCAGATGAGGAAAATAAGACTAAGAAACCATATGTAAACAACATGTAAGAGTTATACAGCTGGATTAAGGCTATGCTCAAACACAGCTATTCAGACTCCTGGTATAAAGTCAAATATGAAGAGAGCATGGAAAAGAAAGCTGCCATTTTGCAATAATGCAGTGAGAATTAACGGTGGTAGTAGTGACAGAATGCTGTTGGGGATGAATCCAAGCTGCCAGAATAGAGAGGGGAGTGAATTTTAAGATCGATGCTCTAGTGCAGGTAAATAAGGCAGACCTTGAGCAGTGTGGAAGGTCCAAATGTCTTTGAAACTTCAAAGGGCAGAGAGTGGTAAATAAACTCTCCTGCCAGGCCGTCTTGGTGAAGCATGCTCCCTTAGTCACATGGCGCTTCTTCATTTCAAGTCGGGGTTGGGTATTAATGTGTTGATCTCTTATCAGACACAAACCTTTGCCTCCTTTAAACCTAAGTGAATCCTTTATGAAGTAAAGAACTTTATCTAGATTGGTGTCTGAATAATTTAATGGTTTTCTGAACTAATTGTACCCAGAGGCATGTAGGTTGAATAAATTGAGATAAGCTATCCTTATCCCTTGGTAACATAGCGCTTCCTTCCACCATCTTTACTGCTGTCATCATTCTAGAAAAGTGACTCAGTTTCACCTGAAGGAAAAAACGTTGTTTTTCAGTTGGGAAGGTTGATGACATGCGGTTTGTGACTAAGCATTCCCAGAAATGGAGGGTTGATCTTTTCCCCTGTGGCAATGTACAGTATGGCAGCTGCTTTCCTGAGATTCCCCTGACTTGGGTGCCAATTTCCTCAATGCAAGCCCTGTCAGTACCTAAACCTAGGTTGAAGGACAATTAAAAAAATGGACTGTTAGGCAGCTGTGCTTATGACCATCATAAAACATTGATGCTTTATGGTGAGAATGGACTTGATCCCAGAGTCCAGTGAATTGATTTTATTGCAGTGGTTTTCAATGCTTTGCCATTTCTAATGAGACTAAACCATTCAAGACTAAAAATGCAAGGATAGATCTAATCCACTATTCTTGAACTTGGCTGCACTTCAACATAATCTAAGGAGTTTTTAAAAATGACTGATACCTGAGCATCAGAAATTTCTCAAGATTCCCCAGGTTCTGATATGAAGCAGTTTCAGAACTAATCTAATAAATAATCTTTTATTTCAGGAATTGGTCTTCAAAGCTCTTTCACTACTACTATCCAATTCCACTGCTGTAAACAGTGCATGCACTGGTCCAAGGAGATTATTCTCTCCATTTTTTTGAAGGTATCAAGGTGAAACAGCTAGTCTGCAGCTAACGTCCTGATTCTAAGTCTTCTGTTTAA
Source organism: Smutsia gigantea (assembly GCA_032199065.1). Lineage (NCBI taxonomy): Eukaryota > Metazoa > Chordata > Mammalia > Pholidota > Manidae > Smutsia > Smutsia gigantea. The sequence goes on from JAVSCE010007648.1 coordinate 124,090, forward strand.
TAGCTAATGTCCTTGGGGTGAATGATTGACAAAAATTAGGTGGAGGTGTTCATGCTTAAAAGGACACAATTATATGAAAGTTAATTTTTGTGGAGGAACTTAGACTCTGAAGCTTTTTCACTGTTTTGCCAAATATCCCATTCAAAAAAAATCTACAGGTCTGTAGATTATTTTTTCTGAGTATCTGCATTAAATCTACCTGGAGATCATATTCAAAACCAGATTTAAAACCTAAACCCAGGAGAATCAGATATGATCAGTCAGAGATAGTACATAGGAATCTACACTTGAAAGCTTTCTAAGGTGATTCTTAGGTGCATTGAAGCTGCATAACCATGCACAGTGTAATTTTCAAACAGCACTTCCCTTTGTCCCAATGTCAATTCAGTGATAGCTTGCACTGGGATTTAGAATAGGATTAAGCAATCTGTTAAGCCTTTTCTACCAATTCTGTTGCAAAGAAGAAGCTAGAGCACTTCTCAAAATCTGGTAGTTAAGGCATTAGAAATAATCCTCCTAGAATTTCAGTATGTCTGAGGGTCACACAGAAAAACCTGGCATAAAACCACAACTGCAGCAAAACAAAAATAGTTCTTTGAATTAATATACAGGTACCAGTCATATGTGGTTAAGAAATACCCTATATTTCCTTTGTAAAACCATTATTGGTGTTCTTTATTTATTACAGAACAAGATGTGCTAGAAAGAGGACTGATTGAATTTACTGTCAGAGGAATTGAGCTTGCTTCCAACATTAATTAGCCATGTGACTTTGAGTAAATACCTCTCTGATCTCAGTATTTTCATTTATAAAATGGGCTTAATGCCTACCACACCAACATAACAAGGTTATTGTAAGTTTCAAATGCTATGCTCATTATGAGAGGGCATTGTAAAATTATTAATATAATCATTTCATACTTGACCCAGTGGAGTCTTCTCTGTTGGCCTTGGAGAATTAGACTTAGTTCCCAGTAGTCTGTCTTTTTTTTTTTTGATAGACACATATGTATAAATATTGAGAGAAAATTCCTTTAATAATATTTATCAATATGGTTTGGTACAATGAAATAAATCTGGGGAGAATTCTATCTATATTTTTATCCTAGGATCAGTACAATATATTTTATATAGTTAATCCTAATTTGTTTACTAACATATAATGAAATGCTATGCAATCAATTAAAAGTCATGTTTTCAAAGAATGTTTATAGACATGCTCATGATGACAAATGGGAAAAAGCAGCATATAAGCTGTATAAATATAGTATTATGCCAATATTATATATGAAATGCAAACCAATTCAACAAATATTTTTGAGCACCTATTACACACAATGGCGACATTTTCTCATAGTATTTTCTCATAAACATGTTTGTTAGATGAAAACTATTCCATTATATAGTCATACCACAATTTGACCAATACCTCCTTAATAGCTATTTTGATTGCTTGTATTTGTAGCTAGTGTCATTGTAAGGTGAGATCCCAAGAAAAATCCTTACTCTTCAGAAAATTTTCTCTGGGTCCTTTGATCTGATACCTCACATTAAGCAATGAACAATGCCATAAAATTTGTATGTGTATGTGTGAAATATATATAGGGTAGATATAGACGTGTGTGTGTGTGTGTGTATGACATATTACTTGGTATTATAAAATTATAAAGTTATTTTCAGTTAATAGATTATGCATCGCTGTAAACAACCCAAGATAATGGAAAGAAAAGCATTAATTAAAAATATAAGCCATTATGTTGAGATAATGCCTAGAATATAATAAATAAGAAGGCTGAATAATCCCAAGAACTCACAGAGAGAAAAAAAACCCTAATCTTAACAGAGAAAGTCCAACTGGTGAAATCTAGAGCTTAGCTTCCGGTTAGCAATTGTTATATCAGTGTCTTACTGACTGAATGGCTACAGTGTCGCTCAAGCTACTCCAAGATGGGGAAATTTCACAGAAGATTGTCCTTGAAACTCTTTGAGGAGAACAGCTTTTTGTTTTTCCTGTTCATCTGTCTATGAACTGTGAGCCTCCTTAGACCAGTCTTGCCACCCATAGGGAACTCCTTTCTTTGTCAGTTTATAGACAGATAACAGAGTATTTGAATGCCTTGAATAAATATATACACACTATTTATAATTATTTCTATGTAAACCATCTATATCTATAAATTAAGCTTAACCTGAGTTCAGACGTATGTTTCCAAATATAATCCATTACTACATTGATAATTCTAATCTCCTCCCCCTGCTTATCTATATAAAGTCTCATGCCAACAGTGAGAAACCTGGCTCCCACCATCTGCCATCCATTTACTTAATTGTTTATTTCTAGTGTACATGTATAGCAAAATAAGAGTTGATAACTTACTACACTGGAAATAACTTTATTAGCAAGAGTACAATGCATATTTACTTGTTCCTTTTGCTTTTAGTTTTACACTCTCAACTAATTTCTAAAGTTCATTCAGTTAGCACCTCTTATTCTAAACCCTTCAGTGAGGTTGTTTCATATATTTGTAATACAGTTAAATTCCCTTGTCACAGTCTGCACTCCTTCCTGGGGACCAAATGGCCTCCTAAATGTTGTTTAATTAGCATACAGTAAGGGTCATGTTATGTGCTTTAAAAGTTGTATGGATTTTGATAAGTGCATAATGTCATGTATCTATACAGTATTACTGACCTAAATATCACCTGAACATCACTTATTCAGTCATTTCCCTTTCTTCTTGAGCCCTTGGCAGCTACTGATATTTTTATTCTCTCTATAGTTTCACTTTTTCCAGAAGGTCAAATAATTGGAATCATATAGTATGTAGCCTTTTCAGACTGGCTTCTTTCACATAGCAATCAACATTTAAGGTTCTATGTCTTTTCAAGACTTGATGATAGGTTATTTACTTTTATTATTGAATAGTCTTCAACTGCATGGATTTTAACAATTTGTTCATACCTTTACCTATTGAAGAATATTTGGTTGCTTCCAGGATTGGTGAATATGAATGTAGCTGCTAAAAACATTCTGTGCAGATTTTGGTAAAGTTATAACTCTTCAAATCAATTAAATGTAGGGGTGTAATTGTTAGGTCATATTGTAAGACTAAGTTTAGCTTTGTAAGAATCTGACAAACTGTCTTCCAAAGTGGATAAACAATTTTGGATTTCTACCAGCATTAAATAGAAATTCTTATTTCTCTGCATCTGTACCAGCATTGGTATTATTAGAGCTTGTTTTTATTTTTAAAATTTTAGCCATTCTAATAGATGTAGAGTAGCATTTCATTGTTTTAATTTGAAATTCTCTAATAGCAAATGATGTTGATCATATTTTCATATGATCATTTGCCGTCTATATATCTTCTTGAGGAGGTGTCTGTTCAGATCCTTTGTCCATTTTTATTGGCTTATTTCTTTTCCTATTGTTGATTTTTAAGAGATCTCTGTAATTTTGGAATACAAGCCCTTTATCAATTATGTGTTTTGCAAACGTTTTATACAAGTCTGTGCCTTGTATTTTCATTGTTTAAAATCATTTTCAACAGAGACATTTTTAATTTTAATAAAGACCAATTGATTTTTTTTTTTTCCAGTTGGGTTGTCCATTTGGTGTTATATGTAAAAATTCATCACATGATTTTCTCCTATTTTTTTTCCTGAAAGTTTTTCAGTTTTGCCTTTTACATTTTAGTTTATGATCCATTTTGGATTAATCTTTGTGAAAAGTATAAGATCTAGCTAGGTTAATTTTTCTTTCCTTTTTGGCATATGGACCTCCAGCACCATTTGTCAAAAAGCTATCCTTTCACTACTGAATTGGCCTGTACCTATGTCAACTATATTTGATCTGTATCTGGCCTATTGTGTTCCACTGTTCTTAGTCCTCCAGCTCTGTTCTTCTTCCTTGTTCTAAAGTTGGCTTTGTCTGAAAGTAGCATAGCGACTTTAGAGTTAGATTAGATACAAGTAGAGTTAGCAAGATTAAAGTTAGCATAGTGTATTTTTACTTTTAACTTTAGTCTTTATATTTAAAATGGGTTTCTTGAAGGCAATGTGTAGTTGTGCCATCTTTGTTTTTATTCATTCTGACATTCTATCTTCCTTAGTGTATTGAGACCATTCACACTGGTGACTACTGATGTAATTGGATTGAAATCTATCATATTTCTAATTGTTTCCTATTTGATACACATGTTCTTTTTCTGACTTCTTTGGTTAATTATTTTATATGATTGTATTTATTTCTTCTTCTAGAAAATTTAAAATTATTTAATGGTTACCCTAGTGTTTGTAATATTCAAGTTAATCAAGAGTCCGCCTTCTAAACAGCACTATACCACCTCACATGTAATGCATGTGGTGTATAATAGAGGATTCCCATCACCTCCCTCCTCTTTCTTATGACATTGTTGTTATCCATTTCACTGTCCATATGCTATAATTACACAATATGTTATTATTATATGTTAAACAGTTATCTTTTAGATCAACTAAGAAAGATAAAGAAAATATTTTATTTACCTTCAATTTGTTCCTTTTACAAATGTTTGGGAAAATTTATTTTTGAAACCATCTGTTCCTGGATTTTTGTAAGATGTCTTAAATTTCAAACTCATTTTTAAAAATCAAAATGTTGGACTAGTTAGATTTCTCTTTCCTCTTGTCTCTGTTTTTGGTAAATCATGAGCTGAAGAGTCTGTTCATTTCATTTCATTTGCAAACTTACTGGTCAAAAGTGGTTCTTAACATTCTCTTATTATTTTTCTAATATCTGTATCAATAACAACTTTCCCTTTTTCTTCCTAATATTGGTAATTTGTACATTTTTATTTCTTGATCAATTTGTTAAAAGGTTTATTTATTTTTTTCAGGAACCAACTCTTCTCCTTATCTATTGTTCTTTTGGTTTTTATTCATTAATTTGTACTAACTTACTTTCTTCCTTCTGTTTTCTTTGTGCTTACTTTAATCATATTTTCCTAATGTCCCAAGCTGAAAACTTAAGTCATGATTTGCAGCCTTTCCTCTTTTCTAATACATGCCTGTAAAGCCAAACATTTTTCTTTTATGTTTTAGCTGCACATTACAATCAAAATATTGTGATTTATATTGTGATTTATTCATTAACCCATGAGTTATTTTAGAAGTTATTGGCTAATGTGCAAACATTTGACACATTTACATTATTTTTATAAATATGCTATATAGTATATTTTTCTACTGAACATATTCTGTACTATTTTAATACTTTGAAACATTAAGATCAAGTTTGTTAATAATATGGTTCAAACCTTCTCCATTCATACTGACTTTTGTCTGCTTATTCTATCAGTTATGAAGAAAAAGTTTTAAATCTTACCTTAACTCTACTTGTGTCATATTTTACTCTA
>JAVSCE010007649.1:0-115767 GCA_032199065.1 Smutsia gigantea
ATTGGCTCAAGGAGGAGGAGGAAGTTGGCATGGGATGGAAGCTGGGCTAGCCTTGGCCCAAGCCATGGGATCCGCCTGCACGATCTGTGTTGGCCTTGCTCACTGCACCCTTTGCTCCAGCCTGCAGCAAGCTTACCTGGCTGCCTTGTGACAGCAGGGCAAGGGCAGGATGTCTCCATCAGCCTTCATTCACCCCACACACAATGCCCTCACTCTTGTACCACCTTTAGAGAAGGAGATTGGGGCTCATTCTCCTGGAAAGAAAGTGAGGCACAAAGGCTAGAAGAAGCCCCTCCAGGATAACCTACGGATACCCTCTTTACCTAAGAGGACACACTGACCTCTGTGGCTGCTTCCTCCTCCTCCCTCTAAGCTCTATTCCTCCATGTCTAAGCCCAGGGGGCTTGGGTGCCCTGATGGTCAGAGCAGAGCTTGAAAACCAGAAGATGCTGCCTCCCCCTCATCCCCTTTCACATCATCTCCCATGTCATCCACAAGAATCTAACCCTGGGTCTTAGATAAACCAGACTCTGGGCCGGGATAACTGTGTGGTTGCTGTTTTCCCTGACACTGATACCTGTGGGACCCAAGGAAGTCTTGAAATTGACCAGTGGCGGGGTTGTAACTAAACGTAAATGATCGTAGCAGTTGGTGTTGATTGAGCACTTCATGGGTACCAGGCTCTGGGCCGAGCACCAAATGCATCATCTGAGTTCATCCTCTCAACAACCTTGCAGGGGAGAAATGATCCGGATACTTGCCCCTATTTTACAGTCAAGGAAGGTGAGATATTTAGAATGTAAGTAACTTGCCTAAGTTCCTATAGTCAGTAAGTGGCCGAGACAAGTTTTGAGCTCTTACACACTGACCATCGCTCTGCATTTTGCAGATGCTAAGAACTTTCTAGGCACAAAAACCAACACACATACACACACAATGTTCCTTCCCCTGCAGCTCCTTCTTCTCCCACATTCTTGCGGCTGCCATCTGAATGGCAGAGAAGCTTTGGGAGAGCACGCCAAGGAGGTGGGGTAAGGGTAGGGGTCTCCCCATCTGGCTGGCTTACTGCGTCTCCTCTGATGTCTGTTGCCCCTGACCAAGGTGGCTTCTGCACCCCGTCCAGGGAAGAAATCAAAGCCCTTCTCTCACAACCCTTTCCCCATCTGGGTGGGGATTTGAACTGCCCTTGCAGTCGGCACTGTCTGGGGCACTAAATGCCTTAACAACTTAATGGGGCTTCTGAGATGGGGCAGGCACCTCAGCTAACCTCTGGAGCTCCGCCCCCTCCCTGGGCAGCAGACAAGGGGAGGGGGTTTATGAGGGCCGTTGTAAAAATATTCATCTCCCCGGCAAAGGTGTCCACAGTAAAAAAAGCCCCATGTCCCTAAATAGTAGATTATTTCAGTTCAGAAGAGAAACAAATCCTGCCTGGACACATCTGCTATTTTAGGAAACATTTTTATACTGACTTGGAGTTCACTGGTGGGTATGGCTCCAGTGTTCTTTGTAGGGACTTTTATCTGACTGCCATTTTATCTGTTAAATTTGAAGGTCGTTTTATCTGTGGTACCACCCCATCGGCTGCCTCGAGATTGGGGAAGACAATCGGGATATTAATGAGATTAAGAGGCCCAGCCTTCAGAGCATTCTGCGGGCAACCTCCCCCTGATAGTGGGCCAACATACAAAGAAACCCATCTGCTGTGCTGGTGGGGCTACAGCTGCTGCTATAGGGGCCAGGAGATACTGGAGTCCTATCACTGTAGGCAGCCCTATTGGTCATGCCTAATCCCCCTGAAGGACCCTTAGAGGATTCAAGGACTCCTTGTTGCTTCCAGTCAGCTCTGAGGAGGAAGGAAGCTGCCTGAAAGCACATAGCCCCAGCCTGCAGGTTACAGAAGAAGTGCCCTTGGAATCTATTTGTTGAAGGTTTGATGGGAACTGACAGGAACTTGGAGAGAATTAAGCACCAAAAGTGTGGAGAGAGGCAGAAATCTGTGCAAGGAAGGGTCTTTGAAGCTAACTGCTTGATGCAAAGGCACAGATCTGGCCTTATGCCTCTACCCCCTTTTCAAAAAGAAGTACAGAACAAACGGGGAAGAGAAACATTTTGTGGCGTGTGTGTGTGTGTGTGTGTGTGTGTGGTGTATGAAATGAAGCACTCAGTTGTGGTTATCATCTTAGCTGTTCATAAGAATTCTAGTACAGGAGTTGGAAAACTTTTTCTGTAAGAGCCTGATAATATTTTAGACTTTTCTGGCCATACTATCTCTTTTCACAGTTACTCACCTCTGCCTTGTAGAATGAAAGCAGCCGTGAACCATTGGTAAAGGAAGGAACCTGTCTTCCAATAAATCTATTTATGGGGACTGAAATTTGAATTAATGATCATTTTCACATGTGACGAAACATGCTTTTGATTTCTTTTTCAGCCATTTAAAAATGTAAAAACCATTCAGAGCTCATGGGTCATACAAACACGGGCTGTTTTGGCCTGCAGAATGCAGTTTGCTGACCCCCGCTCTGCAACAGCAGTTCCTAAACCTTGCCACACTTTAGAAGCAAGTGGGGAGCTTCTAAAAGTCCCAATGCCTATGCTGTGCCAGAGATGCCCAACCACCAGCAACTCCAGCATTTAAGATCCACTGAAGATACTCTGCAGAGATGCTTTTATGTATCCAGTGGTTGTGGCAATAAAATCATGGGCTATGGAGGCAGACATGAACTCGAACCTTAACTTGGCCCTTTATTAGCTCTGTGACCCTGGGCAAGTTTCTGTGATTTCTGAGCCTCAGTTTCTCAATGTGTAAAATGGGGACACCTACTCATGCAGATACTGGAAGGATTAAATGAGATACTACATGTAAAGCACCCTGGACATAGCAGGCTCTCATAAATGGTAGCTATTTCCATTCCTTGAAGAGGCTTATTTTTTTAATTTGTTTGTTTTTTTCCCCTCTTTCCCTTTGTCCCTCCTGGAGGTTTCTTTCAATTCTGACTTTTAGAGAATGTAGAGTATTTCCAGCTAGATACTCATCTTGGTGTTTGCAGCAGACTCAGTGTGGCTTCTTGTAGCACACTGAGTATGAGGTAGTTTCTTGTTCTCCCAAGGACTGCTCCCGACATCCCAAAGGCATTTGCTGCAAATACATTCAACAGCGAGGGAAAGGTGGGAAGCACCACGGATTATGGTGCAGGGCCAGCAGCTCATGATCATGTAGCAGGAGGTCAGGTTCATAAAATGACCCTGAATTTCCTGTACCTAATAGGGCATTTTCCTCCTTTAATTAAAGGAGGCATGAGTACCCTTCTTGATAGTAATTAGCCCTGGGAACCTGCCAATTAGAGGGGGTGTGGTACTTTCCTGGTAGAAGCCAAATCTGAGAAGCCTAGTGGCCTTTGTTCTTAGGGGGGAATCTCCCCCAAACTTCAGGTGAAAGAGTGGTAAGGAGAGGGTGGACACAATCCCTGCAGTGAGGACGCGAAGCTGCAGAAACTGCAGAAGTCTGATTTCCTAGAAGCCACTTCCCTCAACCTGTGAGCATGTGTCTGCTTAAGATATACCTTCTCATTGCCCTCTGCTCTGGCTTCAGCAGCCCCAAAAAAGTACACCAGTGTGAGTTCAGCCTCTGAGCAGTTCAACCAGTGAGGCTCAGTCTCTCTAATGCTTTCAGGAAGTCAAGAGCCAAGTTTCTCAGGACACGTACTTGGCATGTCCTTCCCATACTGGAGGAGCACCATGCAGCCGATCTTTAGCGTTTAATTACCTTCCCAAGGGAAGTCTATATCCCCCAGTGCAAGCTGGTTATAGGCAGTCCCTTGTCAGGACCACACTGAGATGGTTGTGTCTGGGTAGCAAGGTGTAGCACCCAAACAGGCCTGGGCTTGGATTATGGTTCTGTCACTATCTGGTAGGGTGGCCTCAAACAAGTTATTTAGTCTCTGAGCCTCAGTTTCTTCAGCTATAAACTAGGGCCTATCACACCTATCTTTTTAGGGCCATTGTGAGCCTTAAATATGATGAAAGGCACCCAGTGCTGGACAAGGAAGGTGTTACTGGGTTGGTTCAGGAGCCCTCAGGACACTGAATCTCCCTGGGCTCTTGACAAGAGTGTGGTTTGCAGTTTCAGTCTGGAAGTTTCCCTTTTCATGAACCCTGCATGTCATTTGGAACATCAGCAAAAATGAAACAGAAGCATTGGCAAGATCCATTCCACAAATCCCCTTCCCAGACCACATAAAAGGTGTCGGGGGGACTCATTAAAAAATGCCCATGGCTCCCCAACCCACACCTTTTAAAATCAGAATTTGTGTTGGGGGTTGGGTCTGAGAAATTTTGACAAACTCCCTAAGAGATTTGGATGTACTGCCTGGGACCCCCCTAAGCTGGATGGAGCAGGAAGGCTCTGAAGGGGTTGGTGCTCATTCTGACAGCCCCTTGCTGAACTAGGAAAGGTGAGGCAGCTGGGGTGAGGGGCCCGGGACTAGGATTCCGAGGCCTGAAGCCATTGATGAGCAGGGATCACCTCGAGGATCACCTTCTCGAGAATTCTGGCAAATGAAGGTGCTGAATCTTTCGGCTCTGACAGGTTGGTATTTGGAGATTTCGTTTAGCATCAATTCTTGGGGCCCAGGACTCTGGCTTGAGGTAGCAAAGGGAGGTTTGCTTGTGTGATATTTTGTTGTGAAGTTTGTCATCTGTCTCCCTCCCTCCCTCTTTCCCCATTTCAGAAACTTGTGCTGTTAGAAGCCTTCCACCTTTATTAGGGACCATTAGGGCTTTACAGCACCAGCAGATTGGGTGGGGCCAGTCACAATAAACAGATTTATAATGGGTATAAACGAGACACCTCTAACTGCTGGAGGTTAACACTTTCAGAGCCTTTGAGTGGCAGGCTGCATGCCCATGCCTTCTGGCCCTGTCCAGCACTCCTTCTGTTCAGCACCTGTTGGGCTGGGTTGGCGATGAAATCCCATGAGTTCTTGTTCAGCAAGGGTGGAAGACCTCTGAAAAACATCATCTCCCAGTTTGCAAGGTGTACACAAAATAGGTGGTTAAGAGGTTTTACAATAGATGTTTCGTAAATAGAAACAGAAATGAGCCTTCTCTTCTTTCTTTCTGAGACTCTTACTGCCAGATTAAGAATAGGGTTTGCATCCCTACCTATCAAAGGAAACAGAACAAACCAAGTTCAACGGAAGTTGTACTCCCACCATGAAGAAGGTATTCCCCAAAGTCTCTAAAAATCAAGTTCATCATGTATGTGTTCTGAGTAGTAGAATGGGGGCTGTCGCAGCATCTGAGCCTGACCTGGCTTTCTTCACCACTGCATCTCCAGTCATTAGCCCTGTGCCTGGTGCATGGCAGACAGTCCATGGATTTGTGGAATTAATGTGTCTATTAGAGAGGGTTTCCCATCCAAAAGCTTGATGCATAAATCCCCTGTTTTGTAATCTGTTACTCAGTTTTAGAGTTAAATTGAGTATGGAATTAGTTTCATTTTACATAATGTATGTATAATTTATTTAAAACATGTTTTCCCTCTTCCAGAAACAATGTTATCCAGCTCTACCTCCATTAATACTGCTTAACCAGAGTCTACAGTTCATACACACACACACACCCTCAATATTAAATGCTACCAGGAAGTTTTCAAAGAACATATTCTTTTTTCCCCCTAATATTCTACTAGTTTAGTTTCTACTAGTTCAGTTTACTAGTTTAGTCTAGTCTACGAATTTTAGTTCTACTAGTTAGTTTAATATTCCACTAGATTAGTTCCTTTTATAATCTCTTAACCAGCATCCTTTGGACAAGAAAAGAGCCAGAGAAACCTCTTCCTGAGTTTCTGTGTGTGAACTGAGGTCTGGAAAAGGGACTGGATTCTGTAAATCAGAGTCATCTGGAGAAACAGAAGGGAGACATCCCAGCCCCGGGCAGCCACCAGTTCTCTGCAGGTGTTCCCCGAGCACTTCAGTGATGCTCCCATTCAGGGGAAGCCCAACACCGGTGCTCCTGGGGACCAGCATCCATGAGCTGGTGGCCGGTGGCCATCTGTCAGGATGACGGTGATGGTGATGATGACGGTGATGGAGCTGCCCTCAGCAGCGGCGCTCAAGAGGCTGGGCTCTGGCCAGGCAAACGCCCATAACGAAGCCTCTCTGACACTTGCCAGGCCTCAAACGATCTTCTCCCTGGGTATCATTTCCCAGTAGGGCCCTGCTTATGAATAGGTCACAGGGGAAACCCTCTCTTTTCTAAGGCAATTTTATTAGCCCTTCAGTCACAATACAGATGTCTGTTTATAGGACCTTACTTTTGTGTAGACACCCAGTGGCTCAGTCTAATGATGGTTTTATGGCCTTCCCCTGCTGCCCAGACCCACTAGAAGCATCATCACTGTCCTTGTCAGCCAAGCCTGGGCCCTTTGTTGCAGCCACATTAGCCCTGCCTGCAATGGCAGCCTCTCAGAAAAGAGACCCCAGGAGCCAGACTGCAGTGGGGCTCTGTCTGTCCCCACAGCCTCTAGGCCTAATGATGTCCACCATTAACCCTTCTTAGTTTTACCCTAGCTTCCTTTGGAGAAAAAGGTAAAGTTACTCAAGTTACCATAGTAAATCCCCATTAATTGATCCTTTCTTCGAATAACCCAAAGGGCCCACAAATGGGTTCTAAGATGGTGAGAGTAAAGTTGGGGTTCCCACCCATAGCTCCAAACCTTTGGAAATGGTCAGCCTGTGCTAATGGATGCACCCATTCCCATCCCCCTGAAAGCATCCTAGGTAATGGGAGTTATACTTGTACCTCAGGAAGGAAGGAACGGGTAGGTTCCCCACAGGCACCCCACTGACCCTTTTTACACTAGATAAAGCCCTGTCCAAGATCTCAGGCATGAAAGGAAGTCCTGCTTCACCGTGCTCACTCCCCAGCACACCCGCCTCTTGCCTTGAAACATGAAATTGCTCAAATGTGTCAACACTATTTCTATTTTGATTGTTTTAAGCACTTTTTTTCCTCTCTCACTCCCCCTTCTTCCTTCTTTAAAATGTATGCATCCTGCTAACTTCAGAAAAAACAGGTGATAAGTGTATCTTAGCACACTTAGAGGATAAGTGTATATCACTGTCACTTCTTTACCACCCAACTCGACATTCTGAAGGGAGTGTGGAGCCCTCCAGCCAATTTGAAGTGTAGGTCATTCATTCCTCGGTTACTTATTCAACAATTACTTATTGCATACCTAACACAGGCTATACTCTGTGCAAGGTGCTAGAGACAATGGAGAAGACAGGCAATGTCCTGCCTTTATTGGGCTTACATTCCAGTGAGAGATGTAGCCAAGAAACAAGTAAACAAAATAATTTCAAACTACTTGTGGGTCATAATGGGAAGTCTCCACATACCTGGAGTCAATCTGGGGCCTTAGTGGGAAGAGGGAGAAAGGTCAGCTTCAGAACACCACTGACCTGCTGGGAGACCATTAATAAGAGGTCATGAAAGTGACCTTGTCATCCTCAAACCTCAGCTCTCCACTCTGTCAAATGGGCATCTGTGACACACTGATAGGCAGGCTGCATGAAACACTCAGGTGTGTAAGGACTTCTCAAGTTCTCCAGTGCAGCCCAGTTTCCTTCACCTGCAGGCGTGGTTTCCAGGCAGAAGTGCTCATTGCAAACCGTCTGATACTTGCCTGCAGAGACTCTCTCTCTGGTAAGGACCCGGCATGGTGGCCCAGGTGGAGCTTGTGGGGAGGACAGGTAAAGTTTCCGTTGCACCTCTCCACATATGCAGTTTTCTCAGGAGCACCGTGCACATTAGTTTCTGTTCTCAGCCAACACACTTTTGAAAGAAGACTTTTTTTTTTCTTTTCATGGTTACATTTGCTTTGATTTTCATAAGAAAACCAGTTCGTGGGCTTCCCTTAAGTATCACTCAACTTTTACTCCTTGAGTTCAAGAATGTTTACCATCCCCACAGGCCTGTCTGTGTTTCTCCTCTTATGAATTGGGTTTCTAACTAAGCCACCGCAGGTAGAAAGAAATCTGGAATTGAAACTAGCCCAGTGTTTAAATTGCTTTCATCTCACATCAGCTTTTTCCTCCCAAGCCTTCAGATTTTGAATCTCCTAAACTCTTTTGCAAACATTAATCTTTATCCTCCGAGAGGAGGAAATGTTAGTAAGAACTGGCAATAGTCCTGTGTGACCAATGGGCTGAATCGTTTGTGTCTCAGCCTCTTTCCTCAAGGAAGTGACTCCTGTCTGGGAAGGGGGGTGGCAGATTTCTAAGGATGCAGTGCTAGCCCACCAAGACTGGCCGGATTCCTCCCAGTCCCTCTCCAACCCTACATTTTGGCTTCATAAGAAAGACGGCTCTGTCTGCTCAGAATTGATGGACATGGTTGTTTCCTTTTGGGAGTGCTTTCTCTTTCACACACTCCCTTCTTTCTGAGTTTAAATTCCCAGTTTCCAGACCTAACAGGGTTGGGCTGTGCTCTGCATGAGGTTAGGAACACAGGGGAAGAATGTGTGTGACAGAGCCTGGGCTAGTTGAGTAATGTTTACTCTGTTGGTGGCTGGGACGCTCACTCGTGCTGGCAGAGGTCCACCAGCCAGAGGAGCATTCCTGCATTATCAGGGATAGGAGATTGTCAAGGGTGAAAGGCATCCCACTGGATTTTGGGTGCTGCTGGCAGACCCCCGTGAAAGGGACCCTCAGCTTCAGTGCCAAAGGCCACATGAACGCCCTGAGCCTCACATTGCCCAGGAGGGCCCCCTTCCCTCTTCTCTTTTTACTAGAAGCAATGCTGGCCATATTTCCCCGCTGACATTGCTCCTCTTATTTGCCCTGCATTTTCTCTCTCAGGAAAACCTAGTGCATTGCTAACCTTATTTTATTCATTCATCATTTTGGCTTCTAAGGAAGGAAGATGTATAAACCCATTTTATAGATAAAAATGCCAAGGCTCAAAAGTTGACCAGCCCAAGACACCAAGACAGAGAGACAGAAAGCGCTAGTTTAAAGTGTCTATACACTGGTGTGCTGTTGATTTTTGGAATTGTGGAATTGGGTCTCAACTGTTTTTAGACATTCTTAGAGAGCTGAATTAGATACCCGGGACTCTCTGGGCTATAGTGCCAAACCCCTGAAGCACAGGTTTCTAGAAACTCTCTGTGGTTAATTACACCCTGAGCAGTTTCCTCTCTGGGGTCCTCCTGTAAGGCAGTTGTGTTTGTCCTTGAACACAGGTGCACAGCCACTTCTATAGAGCCCGACATTCGCATCATAAAAACCACCATGCTTTGCAAAGTCGTGCAATAAAAACTACAGGGCTTATGGGACAAGAAAAAAATGGAATTAAGGACACACTACTCGAAAACTTCTTCAGTGACACTTTTTAAAAAGATTAGAATCTAATAAAAACATCAACAGAGTTTTACACCCATTAAATGGTTAGGAAATACATAAATGCCATGCAACAATAAATATGGCCCTTTACCTTGAAAAGTCCTGAAATTTCCCTGTGAAGTGGGGGCTGGAGAGTTATAGCTTTTGAGGTATTTTGAAGTGGTGGATGAAGGGTTGCCTGAAATCGGAAGGAAAGTTGTAATTCCAGGCGTGGATGGATGTGGCTTAATAGCAAATGCAGTGAACTGATGGTAGATGGTAGCAGGTAGATGTTTGAAGGGTGTGTGTGTGCACAAGTGCATTTAGCATTTTCCTGTCTGGCTCCACGTGGCTGGGTGCAGATTTCCGAATTCCTTAAGTGTGAAACTCATGTTCATTCAAATTATTCCCCAATAAATCAATAGAAGTGGAAGGGATCTGCACTTTCAAGACCAACATTATGGCAGAACTGACCGTATTTTCTCCTGCCAAAAAGGATGCTCCCTTGTTCTAGGCATGCATACCCAAAGCAGCTGAGGCTCATTCCTTCATTCAGCAAATATCGCAGTTCCAGGCCGTCTGCTAGTTCTGAGGATGCAACGATGAGTAAAAAGCCACCTTATCCTTTCAGAAGGAAAGAGAAGTAAACATAGCATCAGCATATAGCACAAGGTGACCAACTCCAGCTGGAAGAGTCTCTACTGCATGTAAAACACAAAAGGGCAGAGCAGATAACTGTCACAATGAATCAAGGAGAACTTCACAGAGGAGGGTGACATGTAGCCCCCTTACAGGATGTGACATGGAGAAGAAGGGAGGAGCTTTCCAGGCAGAGGGAACAGCATAAGCAAAGGCACAGATGTAGGAGATGGTGGGCCTGTGTGCAGAATGGCCGGTGCCCTGACGTGGCTATATAGGATGTGGTGAGGGGCGTGGCCAGTAAGGCAGGATGGAGTCACAGATGTCCAGTTCTGCCAGTTGTGGGTATTGGCACTTTTCCAGAAGGCAGTGAAGAGCCACCACAGGTTTCCAAACAGGACATATGGTGTGACTTTGTTTTAGAAAGAGATCCCAAGCTGCAGCAGGCTGACGTGTGCTGGGAGCTGGTGCGGAAGGCAGCTCATGGAGATCCCAGCTTTTTGGAACCATGGGCTTCTTGCATGTATGACACTTCTGACCATACTGGATAGAAACCAAATCATTTGGCTCTCTCTCACATGCTCTTGGAGATTCCGAAATGGCCCAGCACCCATGATGCTGAGGCCTGGGAACAGGTGAAAGTCGATCACCTCCTCACCAGGGCTTCAGGGATGTCTCTCAGTTCCAGCTAGGATGCCTCTGGCTGCCGGATACACTTTCTGTGGTTCATAGGGTTGGTGATGGTGACACGGCTACTTAGTGACTTGAGCCGGGAAGTGAGAGGAAGGTGCATGGACACCTTTTGGCATTATCATTTCTCCTGTGGAACTTCTGTGGCTATTAACCTGGCATCTTTGGCCAGTCAACATTAAATCAGAGCCTTTGTCTTATATTCATTTTTTTTTAAAGCTTGCAATGGTGAAGGAAGAAGGGAAGATACCATTCCATATCTTAACACAGGACCTGGCACGTCATAGGTGCTCAGTAAATTTAACATCAGCCTTCCTGAAAATGTCTTTTAGAGAAAGGTAGTCCAAAAGTAGGAGGAATCAGTGTTTCTTGAGCAACTTATGTACCAAACATGGTTTGTGTACTTTCACATCCATTAATTCATTTGGTCTTCTTCTCAGTGACCTAAGGGGTGGAGATTTTTAACAATAAAGAAACAGAAGCTCAGAGAGGTTAAGTTCTCCAGAGTCACACAGTTAACACATGGCAGAGTCAGAATTTAAAACTGGGTCGCCTGGCTCTGGAGCCTACTCCACTTCTGTTCCCCATTCAAGCACTCTTCTGAGTTTGTGAAGTACATAAGGACCTGGCCTATCCTTCCTCTAATAAGAACACCAATTTCTGGCATATCGCCAGGAGATACCTTGTGATATCTTGTGATACACCCCCTCCCTCCACACCCCCATTTAAGGAGGGTAGCTGAGGCCCCAGAGTGATTGCCCAATTCCTGGTGAGAGGAGCGTCAGCGGGAAAGGTTACAGGTGCATCTAGAGCTGAAGAGCGCCACATTCCCACCACGCTGCCCAGGGATAACAGCTCCATCCTGCAGCAGACAGTCTTCTGGCTTAGAGGTGAGGAAGCTGCAGCTCACCCAGTGCATTGAGGGCAGAGCTGAGATCCAACGGAGATCCCCTAACTCCAGCCAGATGCTGTCCCTCAGCCAGTGGTCTCTAAAGAAAGGTGCAGAGGTCTAGGCCCATCTGTCTTTAAACAGAGCAGCTGCACCCTTATTTGGCTCATATATTGAAGTTCTGCTGGGGGAGAAAACAAAGTTTGAAAATCACAGCAGCCTTGGGCTATACTGCCTGGATTCTAACAAATAGCTCTTGACTCTCTCCGGCAGAGCTCCCTCGTAAAGAAGTCTTTTGTTTCCTACAGATATCCTTGGTTAATTATTTTTAAATAAATAATTATGTAGCCTTTGGTAGGGGAGAAGCCTCCCCGAGACCCATATTTGATCATCAGAGGGCTGGCCCTCTTCCTTCAGCCAAATTAAATAAGCCAAAACCGGAGTCTGTTTGACTTGAGACTGAATCGATGATGGGGACAGGCTGGGAGGTGAAAACATATCCGACTCCCAGCGTTATCACCACTCTCTCAGGAGCAGGGCATCTTGGGGAGGTAAATAGCTGGTCAGGGAGTCAGAGAGCACAGGAGAAAAACAGGGTGAAGTCCAGTTCCTCTAAAAGGACAGAACAAGAGGGCAGGGACCAGACCACTCTCCCAAGTTGCTTCCAGGGCCAAGTGTTGGTGGGTCCATCAGAGCAGGATTCTTTGGGAACTATTCTCCATGGGAAAGTAGTTCCATCCAGTACTTGGAATCTGCACTAAGTTGTCTAGAAGTCTAGAGTCTTCAGGCAAATATCTTGGGGTCTATCCCTACACCAGCTCCCTCCCCACGCAGAGTTGCCATTTATTTAGCATTATGCTAGGAGCTTTATAGATGTTGCCTCTAATCCAAAAATAGCCCCTGTGACGACAACAGTTTTTCCATTTTACGAGAGGAAACTGAGGCAGAGAAAGAAGTCATTTTCCCAAGATCACCCAGCTGTTAAGAGCAAAGTGAAGATGTGAGCCTGAGTTTGTCTAGCTCCAGAGCCCACAGTCTTCCCACTGACCTGCCTTGTTAGAAAATTCTTCTTTTTATTGATTTACAATCTTCCTCCCTCTTTTCCATTGGACGTAGCTCTGCCTTCTGAGCTCCCAAGGTTCAGATCTTTCTTCTTCTATATAACAACACTGTGAGCTGTTGGAAGCATCCTGCTGGGAACCCAGTGGCAAATGTGAGTGGAGAAAAAGGATCTAATATATTCCAGCGGGATGGAGTAGAGGGTGGTAAGTAGGAGACATAGGGGGCTACAGATAGGTGCACAGGGAGATGGACAGGGCTGGGCAGGGGGTGTTGGTTTGAAGACATAGAAGCCTTTCTTCTTTTTCACTTCATAGTTCCTGTTCCCCCCAAAATGTAGTGCCCCAGACCAATAACTACTGAATTCCAGGGCTGTCCCACTCCCAACACCACCCCCACTAGCAGCCGCTTGAATCCAAGGATGAGAAGATGAGAAAAACAACCAATAGAAGTAGCCCATAGGGCACACATCAAGCCACTTACAGTCAAACAAGGTGCTCTTGAAGGTCAGAAGCCTGCCCTAGCCTTTGTTTGTCTGCTCCCAGCCCTCTTAAGCACTAGGTTGTATCAGCCTTGGGTAACGTCCTTCGGACAATCCAAGGATAACTGGCTTGGGTCTCCTCTTGGCAAGTTTCGTCTTAGTGATTTGGAAGCTGCTGGTTATGACAGCTTGTGGGGACCCTGGGAAGGGTGCTGGGGGTGTTTTGTGGCCTCCTTGGGATGGTGGGGCTCCAATGGGGGGGCAGGAGGCAGGGCAGGGGGGCAACAGACCAACAGAATCAGTATACTTTACACAGTGATGGTTCATCTTGGGGAACTGGGCAGAACAGGACTTGAACCCCTTCAGTGTCCTTCAGTTGCCAGGTCTCTGCCCAGCACTTTCCCTTTCATGATCACAGACCTCTGTTTTGGCTCCTGAGCAAGAGGGAGAGACAGAGCAGTGAGGTTGCAAGCATGCTTGGTTTGCCCCCTTTTGCAGACCAAATTGCAGTGATTTACTGAGCACCACCTCCACCAAGGAGTGCCCCCCGCCCTACCTCCCAGCATATGTGCCTTCCCCGCGCCCTGGGAGTCGACCAGGTGGGACCCTTCAAAGGAATGTGAGTTGCAGGGCCAGACTCCCAGCTGCAGCCCATCCTGCCTCCTCTGCCTGTGTCCCCACCGGCTTCTTGGACTCAGCCGAAACTGGTGCATTTTGCTACGGCCCTCACAAGGGTCACTGGGCATATGCCTCTTTGTAATGTGGTTCTACTCATACCTTGCAGCTCCACACAGCCAAGAGATGCTAGGAAAACATTTCTAGAAGGTATTTTGAAGAACAAAAGAAATACCCTAGCCAGGAAAAGAAAGCCAATCTCAACCCCTAAATCCTGACAGAACTATGCTGAAACAACACTGAGCAGAATCTAGTTGTTCGTTCATTCATTCATCTGACAGATATTTATGGAGAGGCTTTCAAATGCCAAGGCCCTGGGGGTACAGCAGCAAACGAAACCAGAGAAAAATGTCCTGCCCTCATGAAGCTTACATTCCAGAATTCAAGTAGAGGCCATGCCAACTTTACCCTAGAGAAAGACAGCAATATTTCTCATTTCTTGTGGGTAGACAGGGGTGGAGAACGCAGCTTTGTTTTCTCATCCTCCTCCTGGAAAAGCAAGGGGAGCTGAGTCAGCATCCCAGAGGCCCAGTGGCGCTAACGTTTGCTGTGGTGTTGGGTCTGCCCTGTTTTGCAGGAGTGCGCTACAGCCAGCAGGGAAACAATGAGGTCACTTCCTCCTCAACAATCAGTCACCATGGCAACAGCGCCATGGTGACCAGCCAGTCCGTTTTACAGCAAGTCTCTCCAACCAGCCTGGACCCAGGCCACAATCTCCTCTCACCTGATGGTAAAATGGTGAGTACACCTGGGCCATTGTAGCTCTGGAGCTGATAAGATAAGAGGCAAAACAAACACAACTTCTCACAAGGTCTGCCTCAAACAATGAACCATTGTAGCCCCACAGGGGAAAATGGGGGCTGTCCAGAGTTGGAATGGAAAGGTAGAACTGGTGACCCAGCCCTTGATGGGTGGAAGAGGTGTTCGGTTTGAACCCAGCCAATAAATCTGACAGAGCTCTGCTCTCATTCTATTGATTGAATGCCTCATAAAGGAGCAAGCTGGGTGGGACACTATTTGTTTTGGGGCTGCCAATGTCATTTGTGTTGATAAAATGTTCATTCATCCCCCCTAAGGCCTCCGAAGCGAGATTTTTAACCCAGAGAGCACCTCACTTTGAAACAGGTCCCCTATTTCTCTCCACCACCCCCAGTGCTGACCAGAAGAATTAAGTCAGGATTTTAGTGGGTGGTGGGAGGTGAAGAAAGGCTTTTTGAGTCAGGAAGTTTGAAGGACTTTGAATGGCATGCCAGGGGAGATCAGAGCACAGAATGGCAGGTGGGGTGGGGCGATGCTCACAGGGTGAGGGAGAAACACCAACTTTGAAGTTACAGTGAGCTGGGTCACGTCCCAGCTCCAGCACCTCACAGCTGTGTAGCCTGGGCCAGGTTGCTGAACTGCTCTAGGTCTTTTTCTCATCTGTAAAATGGGGTAGTAACAATAGGATTGTTGGGAGAACACATGGGATAGCACTGGAAATACACAGCACACGGATCACACCATAAATATTCAATGCATGGCAGTGTTGTTATGTTACTGTCAGTGCTACTCTCCTTAGATGAAGTTTTCTGCATCGAGAACCACAGCTCACACCCAGATGTCCATTTAGCATACCTGGTGAGGAGTAGACTATTTGAACTTGAATTTTCAAGGTTCTAATCTTCTAGCAACACAAGTGCAGGAGAGAACAAGCATTACGACACTCGTCAGGGTAGGAAATGGAAAACTTTATTCTTTGGGTTTCAGGCA
This sequence comes from Smutsia gigantea, assembly GCA_032199065.1. NCBI lineage: Eukaryota > Metazoa > Chordata > Mammalia > Pholidota > Manidae > Smutsia > Smutsia gigantea. The sequence goes on from JAVSCE010007649.1 coordinate 15,569, forward strand.
GGGGAGGAGCCACAGGTTCCTGGCTTCCATGCTCAAGGTGGAGCTGCACACATTCCCTCAAGGTGTCTGACCCAGAGGCAGGTGGGGACCGGAGTGGGGGGAAGGGGCCCAGGAGCAGATGCCAATTTAGGCCTTGACGTGTGTGCTGTGTAGGCAACACAGGAATGGTGAGTCACAGGTGACTGAGTCCCCAGTTCCCTGGAGGAAAAATAAAGTGTAGTTTCCAGGGGGAGTGCTGGCCTGGCCAGCTCTCATTGCAGGGGCTCAGTGCTCTCCCTGGTGGTGGCCTCTGTAGGCTAAAAGGACAGTGCACCCCTGGGGAAGGCATTTGGCAACCCCCTTGCCTTTCCCCCATCCCTTAAGCCGCTTCTTCATGAAGAACAGTTTGTGCTGGCTACCTTATGAGAAGCGAGACACGTCTTCATGCATTCTCAAGAGTCACTTTGAGACCCAAACAAGTTCAGGGTAAGGATTGCCCAGGTTTCCCTGGGGAAAGGGGCCTTGTGGTAGAGGTCATGACTTCTCAGTGAATGAAAAGTCCCAAGTCTCTGCTCGTATTGCTTGAAGATCTTTGGGGTTTCCCTTTGGGCCCCCCACCCCTCTTCCTCCTGAAGCACACTGCCTCCCCCAGGCCAGGGCTGCTGTCAGGCAACTTGCAGACATGCTTTTTTCTTCCTGTTCTGCCTGGCAGTGCCCTAATGGGCAGATATTATTGGATTGATGATTGACTAAGACAGCACTCTTCATCGTTAGCAAACACCTGGAAGTTTGTTTGCAGGGACCAGCTTTTCACTAGTCTCCAACACCCTGGCTCATATGTTATGTCACTATCACTGGTTGCCCAAATTCAGGAGTGGTTTCTGTTAATATATAACAAGCCCATCACCAGGCTTGGTCCCCCACAGCAGGAGCAGAGTGTGGTTAAAAATAACGCAGGCACGGGAACCAGTATCCAAGTCTTGGGCCCTGTTGGTTGTCAGCACAGTAGGAAGGATGGTGCTGAAATTCCATTTCCTCATCTGTAAAATGAGGGCTAATAATGCCTGCGTCGTGGGGTTGGTATGAAGATTGCTTGTAGCTCTGCTGTTCTTTGAGTGAGCCTTGGACAAGGAATGCTCACTTCCTGTGTGCTAACTCTCTATGGAACATGCATTTGAAATCCTCCCCCAGGGATTAGTTTTGGAAAGAATGATGATCCCGCTGAGCTTTCTTGTGCGCTCTCTGCCCCCACCCCATGCCCAAACTGCATGTATTGACAGAAAGCTGGCCAGGTTCAGGGCTGCAGTTTGTGTGCGCTGAAACTTGCTTTTTTAAAAAAGCACATACTGGATGCTTTCACAGTACCAAAGCAGTATGGCCTAACCGTGAAAAGCTCAGGGCCTGGAGGCAGATAGCCACCTCTCCGGCACATTTCTTAATTTCTCTAAATTTCCATTTCCTTGTCCGCAAAATAGTGATGATAAAGACTAACCTCCCAGGTTGCAGGCAGGAAAGCACTTAACCTAGTGAAAGTATTGCAAACGGCATTCATGAACTCACACTCTCCCGATTATCACACAAGGATCGGGACTGATAGCCTTGGCCGCTCCTTGGCTTCTGTCCATCCTGGAGGCAAATGGTGGCATTGTAGAGTAGGAAGGAACTGACCGAAGTTACCCCAAAATAGTAAGTGGATGAGATTTAAACTCCAGCCAAACTGGGTTTGAAGTCTGGCTTCCTCACTCACTAGTCAAGTGACATGAAGTTAGCCTCTCAACTCTTCATGGGGAGCAGTTCCTTAATCTGTAACACGGGGATCAGTTTCTTAACCTGTAACACGGGCGCAGCCCTAAGAATGCCTTCCGTAGGCGTACGGCCATCATGTAGTGCAGCCAAGCAGCGAACGCCCTTGACTAACTCTTAATGCCCACCCATTTAAGCTGGCATTATCATTGGCATCCACATTTCTCTTTCACCGTTAAAATCAGACATTGGAATGAAAGAGATTACTGTCACTCCGTTGATTTTTCCAAGGACTGTATTACCCAAGGGAAGTCCAAAGGCAGGTTACTGATTTTTTTTTTTTTTATGACTCTGACATTTTGAAAAACAAGTCCAGCGAACGGGCTGGTTCTCTCTTGTTTGATGTGGTCAGAATGCCTCCTTGGTCACGTGACCTCTAACTCATTTCTTGAGGCTCATTTTAAAAACACAAACAATCCTGTTTCTTTCTTTCTTTCTTTCTTTTTCAAATTAACCTTGGAAGCTGTGGGGTTGACCAGAGGGCAGGGCAGGAGATAGTGTCTTACCTGGGCACTGGTGTGAGGCCTATAATCTGAGGAGCTCTGAGTAATGAGAGATGGGAAGAGGGAAACGTCTCATACAGGCATCTCTCAGTGTTCCTGGTGCCATTAATGATGTCTGGGTTAATTCAGAATGTGGGGGGATGTCTTTCTTAAACAACAATTTTAAAAATTATCTTAAAAATATAAATAGTAAGTTCCTCTGCTATGAAAAAAGTGTGTGTGTGTGTGTGTGTGTGTGTGTGTGTGTGTGTGTGTGTGTATGTGTGCAAAACCGGTAGCTCCTTATATTAATGGGGAAACATTGGAAGTATTTCTGATAGATCAGAATCAGAGAAAGCACATCTCTTACAGCTGTTATTTAATATTCTTTAGAAAGTTCTAACCAATACAGTATGACATGTACACATATTAGTACTAGCAAGGAAGAGACCCTATCAGCATAATTGTAATGACATTATATGCTTGGAAAAATGAAGAAAATCAATAAGGGAAAGACATTGATTAGGAATAAATGGAAAGATTCAATCTTAGATAAAAGGATTCAAAGTGGCTGTGTATGAAGTAAACACATGAAAATTAGTGGCTTTCTGTTACTGATCTGTCGTTAAAAAATAATGGTGAAATAAAATGGGGGTGCCTAAGTCCCAAGGCTTGTTTAGTGGCTTTGTCATTATAATATCAGATCTTTGACCAAAAAAAAAATTTTGTGAATAATGGAGATTTAGAAAAATTGGGGAAGCCCAGAAATGGTTGATCTCCCCCAACCCTTGGCAGTAATTGCGAGGGTGAGGGAAGTCCTCTATAAATGGTAAGACTTGAGTTCTAGGCTTAGATCTGGGTTGGAATACCAGATGTACCATTTGCTCGTTGTTGTTCTTAGGCAATGTACATATATCTACTCTGAGCCTCAGTTTTTTCATCAATGAATTAGGAATGGCAGAAGTATCCCCTTCATGTGACTGTAGTAAGGTTTGTGAATTAACATATGAGCAGTGCTTACATGACCCATAGTCAGTGAGAGCTTCCCTGTGCTCCAGCCTGGGCCCTCATCTGCTCTCACTGGGGAATCCCAGGACATTTCTTCAGCCATTATTTTTAGCCATTACGTGTCTTTAGCACCCATAATATGGAAAGCAGAGAGCAGAACAGAGGGTACTTCCAAAGTAAGCAAGCGGCAATCATATAATACTCAAGGTCAGAAGAATCTCTAAAGCAGGCTAGTACCTCCAAGGTAGTCAACAGCACCGTCGGGGAAGAGATTATTGGCCATTTTACTTACTGCTTTATCTTCAGCACCTGGAATAGAGCCTATCCCACAGTAGGTGTTTAATAACTGTTATTGAGTGTGTGAATGAATGCAGAAATCCATGAATCAGCTGTGCCAAGGAATTGCTAAGTCGTGTCATTTTGGAGCCTGCGCTTTGCAGTCTCGGTTGCACTCACGCTGCTCTTGTCTTTCTCTCCAGCAGATCTCAGTCTCAGGAGGTGGGCTGCCCCCTGTCAGCACCTTGACGAACATCCACAGCCTGTCCCACCATAATCCCCAGCAATCTCAAAACCTCATCATGACCCCCCTCTCTGGAGTCATGGCCATTGCACAAAGTAAGATATGTTCTTGGTCAGAAAACTTGGGAGCAGGGAAAAGAAACATGGGAAGTGGGTCAACTGATTAAAAAATGGCTTCTAGAAGACTCCATTCAAACTCACCCACCACTTGTAGATTTGATTCAGCTTGTTTAGATCCTCATTTCTCTCCTCAATAGTATTTGGATTGTTTAGCCATAAACAAGAGAAATTATGGAGTGGAGTTGAATCTGGGTCATGGCATGCCAGCTATGCCTTCTAGGTCAAATCACTGAGCCCTTATGAGGTTCAGTTTCCTCGTCTGTAAAATGGGTTGATGAGGCACTCAAATGACAGTGTGTACAGACATGCTTCTAAGTCTATAAACATGGATGTATGTAGTATTGTAGCTTGTACTTCTTCCTAGTGTTCGTTTGTATTCCTAAGCATCTGATAGATTTTCCAGGAGGTTGTGCTAATGTTTCTTTGTGTTGGAAGACCTGATAGGCTTCCTTCTAAATGGGGAATTCCATGTAGTCAGGAGACCTCTTTGGCCAGTGGGGAAAATAGAGTGAGAAGGAACTCTGAGGGGAACTGTCATAGTATTTCTGAGTCTTTAAGGAGGAATATGTTACTTAAGCCCATGCCTGGGGAAGGTGGGATTCTTCAAGCTCTAGGAGGCTCGTATTCCACAGGAAGCCTGTGCCCCATCACAGATGGGCCATCAGGGCACGGGAAGGCTGAGGTGGGCTGTCTGTGCATGCCTCTCTCAGGGTTTTAAAGGTGAACAGTTTTCAGAGTATTTTTAGCTTTATCATGACAGCTTAGGCTCAGCCTTCATTTGTAACCCTGGGAAGTATTCCTGGGAAGTAAGATGTGTTCAATGGCACGTTGTTCACCTTTCTTTCAACCTGGTACTGCCCACTGTCCTTGTGGCCTCCCTGGGGCTGAATGCCTGTGTTGACCACCTCCTTGTTTTGTCCTGCCTCTTCCTCTCCTTCTCTCCTCTCTCCTTAGATCAGGTCTAGCTGGGGTAGCAACTCGGATCCCTTCTGAAGAGGATGACTTATGAGCTTTTTTGAGGGCAAAACAGGGCTAGACCCATGGGAGGCCCAGAATTGGACAGAATGAGCATGTGTGGCTCTTGCTCTATCCTTAGCCACCTAGAAAGTGATACACTCTGCATTTATTTTTGCAGAGGGAAAGGAGAATGGAAAAGCCTTTGGAGAACTCATAAAATAAAAAATTATTTTAAATGTACTGCCTTTTCACCGGGCCTTCTCCAGGAGTATGGTAAACATATGAATGCCAGGGATCGAGAATGAGATTAAAATGAGATAGCATACCTGAAACCAGCCAGTTTGCCTTCTAGAACATTTGAGTAAAATGCCCATGGGTAAGATATCCCATCTCTTTATTTCCATAACCAAAATGATATACAAACCATCCGATTTACCTTCTTTCTACCCACGTTCGCTTTGGCTGGCACACACACAGTTACGTATTTCCTTAGGCACTCTCTGAACTAAAATTTTCCCTGGCACTACTCCACATTTTCCAGTTTTGTCCCTCCTAATTTCTTTCACCCATACTTCTCTACCTTCTCACAATACTCTTACTCTCCTACCGCAGATGGCCAACACCAGAGCGTGCGTTGCCCTTAGAAGGGCATGTGCGTGTAGTACTTGGGGTGGTGGGACCATCGAGAACAGGGGAGACGGCCAGAAGACTTGACTGAGACACAGTGGTCCTACCATATGGAGCGGGAGGCTGAGGACCTAACTGCCGTCATCCTCTTTCATCCGACTCCTCCTGCTGAGTACACGGGTCCTGCCTCAGGGCTGCAGGGGCCCATGGAGGACGTGATGACAAATTACCTGGCAGTGCCATTTTCTTGTTCTCTACTCAGCTCCTGAGCTGGATAGCATGCTCCTTAAGCAGGAACCAGTGCCCAGAAAACAGATGTAAAGGCCAAGAGTCACACTCCACGGGAGCTAGAATGACATCAGTGGCTCTCGATCCTGGAACTGAGGCACTTCAGGATCACAGGCTGTGTTGAAAATAAGATTCTTGGGCCTCACCTCTGAAGGCTCTGACTCATTAAGTCTTGGGTAGGGCCTAGGAATGTGTATTTCTTAAAGAGCTCCCCCCAGGTGATTCTAAAGCACAGGTAGGTTTCAGAACTATGTCGTCAAATGTCGTCCACTCCAGACAGGATAATTTGCTTTTCTGGGCAGAGATTTCCCAAAAGAGCAGTGGTAATGGGCTCCTGAGAAAACGGCAAATCCATGGGGCTTTCTGGGAGGCTGAGACCATAAGTCCAAGGTAGGAGAGGGAAACAGGATATCAGGGTATCAGGTGAGACACTGGCTTAGCAAGAAGCTGAGCCCCTGGGGAAGTGGCAATAGCAGCATTCTGCAGATCAGAGGGCCCCACCCCTCCCCACCCCCCAGGATAGCTGGGACCGGGCTTCTTCTCTCTTCACTACTGCTTTGGGGTCTCTCCTTTTAGGTTCCTGATAACACTATCAGCTAAAGCTCTGCATAGGCAGTCGTTGAGGTCTTTGTGCTGTCTCCACAGGGGGCTTCTGTGAGCCTGCCTAGGAGCCCTTTCCACCTCAGGCAAGGCTCTCTAGGTGTCCGTCTGCATTTGGCTACATGAGACCTTTCCCTGGATTTCCTTCGGCATCCCATTCTTCTCCCCATTTCCCACAAAGCAAGGTCAAAGAAAAGAGGTTGGGGGTCCCATCCCTGATCCTCTTGTCTCCACTCTCACCCTGCCTCAGCTGGCTTCCCTAGATTCCCACCCAGGGAGCAGATGCTGGGTGGGTAGCAGGGACCCAGTCTTTGCAGGCTGGCCCTGGTTCTAAAGAGGACTCAGGATAAAGAGACAGTATAGAAACACAGAGGCCCTCATACAGCCAGAACAGAAAGATGGCAGGACCCACTCTAACTGCCAACCTTTCACTTACTACTTCCTCCTTCCCATACCTGTCCAGTTGCTGCCACAAGCCCTGTGTTGTCAGATAAGGTATGCCCGTGTCATAGGCTGGTTGTGTTCCCTCTCTGATACCGTCAAGGAAATGAGCACCTGACCTCTCTCAAGGTCTTTGTGTAAGTCCGGTAAATGAGGGTCTTCAGGCTTCCTATTCCTAAGACTGGAGATTGTTTTTTTGTGTTTTTTTTTTAAATCAAAATGTGGGTCCCTGCACACTCCTGCCCTCTCGTGGACAGACAGATCTGGGCAATAATCTGCACCTTAAGAGTGGACACCCCTGACTCTGCCCTGAGGGCACAGGGCAAGCTTCTCTCAGAGTCAGGCCTGGATGGAGTGGGCAGGCAAACTCAGCTTTCCCAGGGCTCTGACAGCCTCCAGGGAGCTAAGTTTGGGAGACTCTTAGGCCTCTGTCAGATCTGTTTAAAATCCTTTGCATCTATAACTCACTATGGAATTTAAGCAAAGTCACTTAATCTCACCAATTTCGGTTTCTTTATCTGTGAAATCATTTCCCATACATTCTCCCGTGTAGCAGGCTCAGCCTGGTGCCTGGCACATAGCAAGAGCTCAGTCAATGACCATTCTCATCCCCTGACCTCTCCTCATCCCTGACTCCAGGTCTGATCTTTCTGTCTTGCTCCCACAGGCCTCAACACGTCCCAAGCACAGAGCGTCCCCGTCATCAACAGTGTGGCCGGCAGCCTGGCAGCCCTGCAGCCCGTCCAGTTCCCCCAGCAGCTGCACAGCCCTCACCAGCAGCCCCTCATGCAGCAGAGCCCGGGCGGCCACATGGCCCAGCAGCCCTTCATGGCGGCTGTGACTCAGCTGCCAAACCCTCACAGTAAGGACCACCAGGCCTGCTGGGGAGGGAGTGCACGGGGCCCTCAGTGGCCACCCTCTGCCCGATCTGGGTCTGAACCTTCTTGGAAGCATGTTGGTTTGGTCACTTTTCCCTACCCTTCATCACCCAGGACAGTCTCTCAAGCATGCGCTTATGGGGCTGTGCCTCTTTTTGTTGTCTATTCTCCCCCTGAGATTGCCAGCGGCAGGTTGAAGGGGAACTGCAGGTTGAGAGCAAGGGTAGCATATATGTGAAGCTCGTGTCACAGTTGCCCACGCTGGCACCCATGAAAGATGTCACCAGCCAACTGCAGCACCTTTTCCCAAGGAGCCTCAGCTTAGCCTTCTCAATGCAAAATCCCCATGATCAGAGTTGGCCTATAATTTACATCCAATTTGCCTTTCCTGAAATTGCAGAATCTTTTAGAATCCCTGTGCCCTCCAATTTACACACCCCTCTAATCAAGCTTACGTTTACAAACATCTCTAAAATAGAGAACCATGAACTTAGGTGGAAATTACCACCAGCATGCCATTCTGCACAAGGAACTTTGGCGTTCCTGCCCCATCTACAGAGGCTATTTCTCTGTATACCTACCCTAAGTCTACTCTTCAACCACTTGCAGGCCCATGACCCCGGCCCTTACATCTCTGCCACCCTCTCCAACCCTGAGCCCAGGTCCCCACCTCCTGGCCTACAAGTTTAGGGAGAAATTGTGAAAGGATGGCCTCCCTGCTTCAGACATAGTCCCATAGGCGTACCATAGAAGTCTCTGGAATTGAGTGATAGTTTTAGCGTCAGAAAGCCCTAGATTTAAACCCTGGCTCAGAGACTTACCAGCTGTGTAGCCACTGGTAAGTTGCTTAGCCACTCTGAGCCTCAGTTTCTTCATCCATAAAATGGAAATAATATGCATGTAGAACGATTATGAGGCTGAAATAAAAATAGGTATGAAATGTGCCTGGTAAACAAAGAAGTACAGAAATGCAAGTGATTGTTTAGTAAGAAACTCCTTAATAGAAGGAGGCGGGAATGGGGAAGAGGATTTTTAGTTTCTCCCCTGGCTGCCTCAGGCAGAGCTGTGGATCCCAGGAAGAACGGTCAAGTCCAGCCTTCTTCTGTCCTCAGGGCTCTAGCCCGCCTCAGGCCTGCAGAGCTGGTTCCTAAGCACCATCTCACATTCCAATCACATTTTTTGTGTGTGTAGCTTCTAAAAAAAGTCTGCCACAGCCTGTAGCAGAGTCTGGGACCACGTGTGCCCCACTTCCCATCCACCCAGAAAGGACGTTCCCCACTTGCCTCTGTCCTCTCACTACGCAGGATTCCTCAGTGGCCAGGGCTGGGTGGGACAGACAGAGAGTGGCCACCAGTGACCTGTGGACTGCCCAGGCCCAGCTGCTACAGAGAGAGAGCCCGTGGGGCCCCAGCCTCCCTCTGTGGAAAGGGCAAGCTGAGGCGGCCGGCAGTGGCCTTTACCCCTGCCCCCTGCTGGAGTGCCCCTTGGTAGAGCAGGCTGGTCCTCCCTCATGGCCAAGCATCCACATGCTTTCGTTAGTTGGTCATGTGACCTGGAATTTATATAAATCTTATGGATGACTAGCATGAGTCAAAAGGTTCTAAACTGGATGTATGAATACTAGAAAAACTGAAATATGAGTCACGTGCTCCTGGAGGTTTTATTTGAATCCAGTCTCCCTTTATCTATCATTCTGTGATAGATAATGATTCTTTATCTATCATTTCTGTGATGTCAAAAGGCTATGATGTCATTTGAGTGCAAACTGGAACAGCCCAGAATTATGCCGTTAATTACTCCTGTGTAATTACAACTTATTAACCCATCTACAATGGCTAGCATGAGACTTGGTGCTTGAGCCATGGCAGAAAGGGTAAGCATGTGCTGGCCAGCTTGTTCATGTTTGCCAGCTACTTGGAACCTTTTCTTACTTAAAATCTCAGGTGCCTGCCAGTTACTTATTGATGCCTAGGCTTCTAACACTTTATGGAAAGTCAGGGGAGTAGAAGTAATCCCACCACAGAAATGCTGTCCACCACTACATAGTAGGCACTCTGCAACGCTGTTCAGTTATTTTGTACGAAGTTATTCCAACATGGTTTGTTTTAATCCTGTAACAGATATCATTCCCATTTTATAGGTGAGGAAACTGAGGTTAAGTAATTTGATTAGGGAGCTAGGATTTGAACACATGGCCATTCTTTTTATCACATCATACTGCCTTCCCAAACTTTACCACTCCCTCTAACCCCTTTTACCCGCCCTGTGGAGCTGTAAACAGGAGCTGTGGTGTGGGATGGGGAGTCTGTGGCTGTGCATACACCTGTGTGATCTGCACCCTAATTTGTCGTCATTGTCTCCCCAGTGTACACACACAAGCAGGAACCCCCCCAGTATTCCCACACCTCCCGGTTTCCATCTGCGATGGTGGTCACGGATACCAGCAGCATCGGTACGCTCACCAACATGCCTTCCAGTAAACAGGTAATGCCAGCAGGAAGGTGTTGGGGTGGGGGGGGGTGGCTAAGGCTATTGATGTGCAATGTGGCAAAGGTGGACTCAGCCATATGTCCATCTGTCCTTCCAAGGCTCCCTGTTCCTAGTGAAAGGAATCCCTGGAGTCATAGGGCAAAGAAGTCAGGCCAAAGGTAAAGGGGCGTATTGCTCTCCTAGCTTACCCAACAAGAGCACTAGATGAAGACTGGAGTTTGGTAAATCGCTGGAGCCTTGGTTATACAGAGCCTTTAGGTGCGGAGATAAATTATTCCCCCATGGATTGATCAGTGATTCAAGGAAAAGGTATTTCCAAGGAGGGCTCAGGGAGTCACAGCCTGTGTGGAGTTTCATGCTTTGCAAGAAGGATCCTTCACAAGTAAATCAATGGCGAATGTGAGTAGTGAGTCAGGGGTCCTGAGGCTGAGTCCCCCAGTCCAGGACCCATGCTGGGACCAGAAGGCTTGAAGCTCCAGAGAATGACCCAATTCTACCAACCACAGGGACTCCTCAGTACATAGCCTGGCCATTCAGCGGCCGGCATTTACTTGGTATTTGGTCAAGAAACTTAGAATTGGCTTCCTGGTGCCCCAGAAGTGGGGATTCTAGAGGTTCAGTTACCATGTCAGTTGATGACTAGTTCCTACCTCCGTGTGGAGGTGACGGAGGAATGAAGATAGCCGGCGGCTTGCCTCCTCGCTGTAGTATGTACAGTTGGGCTGTGATGGGTCCCCAAGAGTTAGAAACAGGACAGGATGTCTGAACGCAAATGGCAATTCCAGAATAATACAATAGAACCTTTTAGGAGCTGGGGGTCTGTGCAGCGTGGGAACTGTTTGGCCTTTATTGATCACCAGATAAGTAGGTGACAACCTTGAACTTCACATCAGAGGCTCTCAGAAGAGTTTGGTCTTGTCGATGGTCTTTTTCCATCTCAGCCCTGCAAATCACACCTTATCCACTGCCGTGCGCTTCCAAGCATGTTTTTTCCTGGGCTCAGTTTCTCTGTTCTTCCCTTTGCCCCCACCTCTCCCTGGCTGTGCAGTGCTGTGGAGCAGGTAAATTCTGTTCCTGGTTGTGCCACTTGTTTGGTGACCTTGACCTCCCTGAACCTTCATTTCTTCATCTTTAATATGAGAGTCATAATATCTACTTGTTCTGAGGATTCAGTGAGGTCACATAGATTAAGTGCCTGGCACATGGACACACAGACACACACAAACACACACACAGCGCAGGCAGCTGGGCTTAGGAGTTGGGGGAGAGGGAGAGGTGTGTGGGACCTGCTTTGCCAGTCTTCTCCCACCCAATGGAAGATGAAAGGACACCCCCCCAGTGCCCTGCCCTTCGACTCCCGTGCAATTTCCCACTCTTTGTAGTGAGCGGGGAAAACATTTATCTGTGCTCACAAATCTCAATCAGGGGGGCAGCCAGGCGCAGCAGCCCTGCTTGGGAATACCTTCCTCTTTGAAAGGTTTATCAATCCATCTGCCGCTTGGTCAGCCCAAGACAGGACTGTGATTAATTATTCCTGTCTTTCCCAAGTTGACTTTGATGCTTGCTTGTTGAAACAAGTCCTCTGAATTCCGGAAATGGTCTCTTAATCAAAATGCTTCAAGATGCTCCATGAGACGCTGCACCAGCCCCCAGATGGCTTCTCCCCTCCACTGGACAGAGGGGCCAGCCAACCTTGAAGCTGCATGGACAGCCCTCTAGAGCTACTGTGAAGTTGCCTCCAAGTCCCCGGACCTTTCACGAACCTGGCAATAGACTCATTTCTGGGATGGTGAGGCTGATGATCACACTCAGTAAGGATAAGACTGTTCATGTAGCCCTTTACAGTTTGTACTTCTTGTGAACACTGTCTCTTCATTTTCTTTTTGTTGAAACCTCTTAAGAGAACAAAGAACTGAACTGAGGCTCAGAGAGGGAGAGTGACTTGCTCAAGATCACACAGATGATAAATCCTAGAGTTAGACCTCCAGACTTAGCTCTTTGACTCTAAATCCTAGACTCCTGCCACTCAAACAATATTTGCCTTCCAATCACCCACCTTTAAATATCTACTGGAATTTCTGCTTTTGTGGTCTTTGAATGCTGGGGGCAAGAGTGACAATGAAGCCCGCTTACTATATTTCAATCAGGAGATGCTCTTCCTATGCACTGAGGGGAGGCGGAATGAAGTACCATGAGAGTAAAGGGCTGTCCCGACGGCCAAGGGAGTCAAAGTGAAGGAAGGTCTACAAACTCTCTTCTGTAGACAGAGCGTCAGAGTGAGTTCCGAAAGGGACCTGGTAGCAATTCTGCCTTTTCTCTGTTTTAAAGTTATTTTCCAAAAGGAGTTTCAAATCTGTTGCATATGGTGTGAGGAAAGCAGGGTTCCTTGGTCTAATATGCGGGGGAGGGGGGAGTGTCCGAATTAAGCAGTTACCCCAAGGCAAGGCTTCTCAGGGTCCTTCGTGTGCTGACGTGGGCAGCCAGTAGGGCCGCACCACTTCGTCAAAAGCATACATCCTGGGCAAGGCTTACTAGGGTGCTAGGAAAAGCCACCAGACCTGGGCTAATCCCAGCTCCTTCAGCCGCTGCATGACTTCGGGCAGTTAATTCACTCATGTGAGCCAGTTTCTTCATCTCTACTGGGGAAAAGCCCACCCCCATCTCACTGAATATTTACAGTGGCTGATACATAGTGAAGTACTCAAAGTGGTAACTCCCTCCCTGTTCCTTCTCCTTTCTGTCTGTCATACTTCAGGAGACATCTTCCATTGTCTGCAATAGTTAACTCATTGCTTGGTCTGCATGTGATCAAAGGAGGTTCTGACAATAAAATCTCTCCGCATTAGGGTCATCTCTCAAGTACACCCCACCTCTTAGGCCTGGGCTCCGATCCCTGCTTCCCATTTTCCTGCTGACATGAAAATGCCCTGTCGTCCACTTCCCAGGGGCCTCTCAGAGCACTCAAGCCCTTGGTGTTTAGCCACTTCCTGGGTGATAGTGGGTGTTCCATAAATAGGAAGGAGGGAGGGAGGCAGATGCCGGAACTGGTCTGAGTGGCTACCATGTCCCCAGCAGCACTCCCGTGCTTTTCCATCTCACCTTTCCTGCCTAACTCTCCCACCCCTCCTGCAAGGTAGATATTTTTATGCCTGATTCACAGAGGAAAACACTTAGGTCCAAAGCTGGGGAGAGATCTGGCCAAGTTCACACAAATGATAACTCTGGAACGGGACTTCAGGCTTTGGTCTTCTCCAAATCCGTCTAACAACACACACCTTCTAATATCCATTTTTTAATCACTCATAAAAATGACCCAAGGTTATGCAGGTATAAGGCTGAAGTTGGGATTTGACCTTGCACCTGTCTGATCACAGTATTTCCCCAGTGTCCAGACAGGTGCCCTGGGGCCCTGTGGATCATGTTTCAGTAAGCTCAGGCTGGGCCTTTCTCGCTCAAATCCTTCTGCAGCTCCCGCCATCTGTTCTTTTCAGACCAATTGCCTCCCCATGCGCCTCGATGTTTGGGTGCTGGCCAGTTACCATCTGAGTGGGTCTGTGCCCGAGCTCCTGCAAAACAATGTCCCGCCAGTCTGAAAACAAGACTTAACAGCAAGCACCGACCTTGGCTAGAACAAGTGTGGGCAGGCCGGGAGCGACTCCTGTTTTCACAACTTCCCTGCCCACTGCTTCACTTCCTAGTTTACAGAGAGGTCAGGAGAGGGCCCCCAGAGCAGTCACCACTCAGAGGTGCTGACAAGGAGGTGGGCAGCCTCGTCGTAAATCCCCCACAGCTTTTCCCCACCCTTCCACCTGTCTCCACTGGTAGCGAAGCGATGTGGTCTGACGATTAACAGCACCATCTTGGGAGGCAGGCAGATCCAGGCTCAAGATTCTGCTACTTTTTACCTGTGTGACCTCAGGGAATCATCTTAGCCTCTCTGAACTGCACTTCTCTCACCTGTAATGTGAAGATAATGATCCCTCTTTCATGGGATCATTGAAAGGACTAAATGCAGTCAGTTTATAAAACACTTAACTGAGGGCTTGGCCCCCCCACTCCATGGCAGCTGGGTCGAACTTGACTTCCCCTGGTGGCAAGCCAGAACGTCTCCTGGGCTTCAGAAGGAGGATTTTAAGTGGCAAAGGGCATTTCTTTCCCTGTTGCTGCCCTCGTAAGGTAGAAGGAAGGGACCATAAACTTTTCCACTGTGAAACCCTGGACAAGTTCCTCGTAATCTCTCTCGCCCTCCTCCTGTAAAACCAGAATATTAGTCATTACTTTCAATTAATAAAGCTACAAGTACTCTGACTTAAGTTAATAATAATAGAATTGAGTTCTGTACACGCACTGTCCCCAGTTCCTCCCCCGCAGTTCCCTCTCAAGACCACCGGCCTTTGCCCTCACACTCCGCTGAACACTCTCTTGCCCAGCTCGCAGGGCCTCCATGTTGTCAGAGCCCAAGCTCTGTCTCCGACATAACTGATCGCTCCCTCTTGTTTCCCTTGGGATTTAGGATGTTACCCATTCCTGGTTCGCCTTCTGTGGCGCCTTTCATTTCCTTAGCCGGCAGCTCGTCTTCCCGGCATTTACTTGTTGGAGACCCCAAGGCTCATTCTCTCCTATTTCACTACTGGAGGGTTTCCTCTAGTCCCAGGCTCTGGGTCAGGTCCACACACTGATGGATCCTATAATTCTGCCTCCAGTACAGACTTCTCCCCTAGGTGCCCACTCAAAAATCCAGGACATCTTTGGTATGTACATATGCCCACCTAATACATATGACAAGACTCCCAAATTGCACATGCCCAAAATAGGGACTGTGCATTTGCCCCTATTTCTCCCTGCCCAAATTGCTTTTTCCCTGAGCTTCTTCATTTCCAAAAGTGGTACCAGTTGTTCAGGGGAGATACTGAGAGTCCCCTTGAGTCTTCTCTCCACACCCCACATCTAGTCCATCAGTAGGCTCTGCTTGGGATCATTCCCATGCGTGCTAAATCTGACCACCTATCACAGCCACATCAGTCCAGCTCCTGTCTCTCCCTCGTCTCTTGAGCAGCCCCTCACTTCCCACTACTTCCTCTCTTGCCCCATAATGGTGGGTATGATCTGTTCACCACACAGCAGCCAGAATTCTCTCTTAAGAAGGGAAATCAATCATGCCACTCCCCTGTCAAAACTCTCAATAGCTTCTCACTGCACCCAAATGAAAATGGAGCCTCCCAGGGTCCCGAGTGAGCAGACCACTGCCAGCGCTGCCAGGCCTGTCTCCTTCCTCTTCTCCCTCTCACCCAGCTTCAGCTGAGCAGAACTGAAGTGCTCTTGCATCACAACTTCTGCATTGAGGTATCTTCTGCCTGGCACCTTCCCTCGCGCACATCTTTAACATGCTTGTTTCCTCCTTTCATTTGGCTCAAATGCCACAACCTCAAAGAGGGTTCTCTGGATCCTGCTCCCTAAATCATTCCCTTTCTCCTGAGGTCACCCTAACCTCTTCCATTGCTTATTTTTCTAAAGAGTAATCATCTCCACCTGAAATGTTAGTTTACTATATACATATATAGTATTCATTGGTTTGTTGTTCAAAAGGCTGTCTAGAGTGTAACTTCTGTGAGGTTGTAGACGGGGTTTTTTCCCCTTTGTACCCCGAGTGTCTAAAAAGTGCTCAAAAAGAAGACACTCAAAAAGGTGGTAAATGAAGGAGTGAAAATTACCAGCCTCAAAGGGTTTATGTAAGAATCTAATGCAAAAACACAGTAAAGCCCTTACTTAGTGTGGTGCCTGGCACACAGTAGGACCTTGATAAATGTTAGCTATTAACATCGTGTAACAAATCCTCTTACAATGAGGATGTCCTTAACAATTACACAGCTACCACACCTTTCAAACAGAAGGCTCCGCGTCCACTCAGATCCTCTGGGCAAGGCCCCCATGGGGCTGGGTGTGCTGGGCCTCAGTTCTGAGGGGCTACAGCGCACCCCTTATCAGCTGTTTGTGTTTAGACTCTGAAGGGGGCAAATAACTCTAGTTCCTTTGACAACATTGAGGGCTCTGCCACCATTTTATTATGTGAGCAAACATTTGATAGCTGGGAAGCCCTTCCCTAATGACAGGTCATAGAATCTTGCTGGCGTCTCCTTATCTGCCTTTCTTGTTTGCTCTTCTATTGAAACCTGCAAGGTCACTAGCCATTTTCTCTCTCCTCCACCTGAAATCTGAAAATTGGAAAAAGGCTAATAGTGGGAAGTAAAGAGCCTCAAGAATGGGGGTGGGCAGAGGGAGGAAGAGGAGGCAAAGGGTATCAGAGGGCCCTGACCAAGGCCTCAAGAATTTAAGAGGGTCAGAAGCCTGTCCCCCAGAATGCATACAGCTCAAGCCCCCTCTGAAGAGTACTCGAGAGCAGTGTGGACAGAGGACCCCGTGCGGGGTGGCGTCGATGAGAGCTGTTGTGCCCAGCCCTGTTCTGCACACTTCACGTATATCTGCTCACCTAATCCCTCAATACCTCATTTTGTAGGTGAAGAAACTGAGCCACAGAGAGTAACTTGACCAAGAGTGTAAAGCGAGTAGGAAACTCTTTTTAACCTCAGGGCAGAATAGAAATACTACGTGCTGGGAGGTCACCCAGAACTGGTTTAAATCTTTGGTTGTTCGCGCTCCTAGTTCTGAAACCCTGGACAGTTCACTGACTCTCTTTGAGCTTTGTTTTCCTAATCCATAAAATGGACGTATTGGCAACTTCATGTAGGGCTATGATTGGGAGCACTGATTAATGGGATAATAATGGGATAAGAAGCCTTTATTTAGTGTTAGTGGTCGGGGGGTGTGCATGTGTGTTTGAGGATGCGTGTGGAGAGAGTAAGGCAGAACCTATCCCCTAGATGCCAAAACAAGGGGCAGGAAGGAGGGGACAGGGGAAGCAAAATGACGCTCCCTGGAAGGAAATCAAGAGGAAGCATGCTCCATGACAGTTGAAGTGGCTGAGGTCCAGGGCTCTGGAAGGGGATGCTTCCCCCACCATGGGTGGTGTGGTGCCTCCCAGCGGGTTTCTCCATCCGTCTCGGGACCTCCTGGCCCTGGCCCACCGGAAGCCTCTCATCACAGGCCTTCAGCCCCAGTCCTCTGAGTTTCCTGCAATTTCCCACACTCCTTCCCTGATGGATCATTTGAGTGAGTGGTGATTTTTGTCATGTGCTTTATGGCCTTGTTGCTCAAAGCAGACAGTGGCATTAGCAGAGCCTAGAATCTGATTAGAAATGCAGGTTCTTAGGACCCCCAATGCCTACTAAGTCAGGATCTCCAGTACCCATAGGTGCATGAAAGTTTGGGAAGCAGTGATCTAGGGGACCCCTGCTCGTAGAGGTCGTAGGAAGAGGATCCTTACTTCCACGAGAGGCATGAGCTCCCCATCCAGCTGCCGTTGCAACCACACCAAGCGCCCTTAAACCACTTTCACAGAAAGAGGAGCCCAGCTTCAGGATAAAGGTCCACGAGTTCTATTTCAAGGTCGGCAGCAGTTCACTTCTCTCTTCTGAAGTGGCGGGAAGAGCCAGTCCCAGGTGTTCCTGAAGGGGGTGTGCCTCAGGACCAACACTGCAGAGCTGAGCAGGCACTAGGTCCCCAGCCCCCCTGCCCCAGCCCTCTGCTGCCTCAGTTGGATATCAGCTCCCTGGAGAAGCCAGACTAATGGCCCATGGCTCTCTCTCCTCTCTCTCTGCAGTGTCCTCTCCAAGCCTGGTGATGCCCACCCATCACTTACTTTGTGCACAGCGACAAGGACCCGATTTTCCACACCATCCCCCTCTGGGCAGCTGTCGCAGGAAAGCTCAGTGACCTGACAAACACCCGTGAGAGGTCCCTGCTTTCCTGACATCCTGCTGGCGCCTCAGACAGTCCACTCCGGGGAGGCGCAATCTGAAGCCCAGCTTCCCTTTTATGCAGTATTGTCACGATGCCTCTCCCAACATGTCACGTGCTCCCATCCATGCTGGAGGTGGGGCGACAGGAAACCACGGAAGAGGAAGAGAGAAAGCTGTTGTGTCTACATTTGCTTCTTCATCGAACAAACTGATGTGAAAACTTGAATCTGTTACTGAAAGGAGGAGAGGAGGCCGCGTGCTATTGAACTGAGCCAAACACACTGTAAATATCAACAAACTCCCTCCCCGACCCCATCCCAACTGATCTCAAGATTTCTTTTAAAGAAGCAAATCTGTCCAATAGATGTAAACTATAAACTACTGTAATTAAGTGCAATTTTCCCTCCACTTCCTCTCCCCTATGCCCTGTATATAATACGAAAGTGTCTCTTCGTTTCCTTTGCAAAGGTCAGAGTTGGATTTTCCGAGTGATTTGCTCCCTTTCTCTTTCCCCATGGAGAAATATCCTAAGTTGGAAGTGAAGCCCTTTGCCCCCATCCTCGGGCCTGGATACACACAGAGACTGTATATTTTGGACTGATTACCAGCTGACTCTAATCTCCTGATGTTAAGACACACATCTGGATCCCTGGAGGGGCTGAACATAGTGTCAGAGTAACATCTTGGCTTCTGGTGGGGCTAGGAGTTCAGCCAGTACACCCCCAAGACACCCCAAGGCAGGGAAACTGGCTGTTTGATAGCACAAGAAAAAGTTGGCCTTTCAGAAAGCCTCCCATTAAAACAATTTATTTTATCACTGCCCAGAGTCTCATATTTCTGTCTCTGTCAATTCCCCTGCCACGGTTCCACCAAGCAAGCCCTGGACCCTGGTCTCCTTGGAATTTTCCGCTTGTTCCCCTGGGCTTCCTGCTGCCTGTCCCAGGTCTCCGTGCTGGCTTTACTGCTAAGGTAAGAAGAGTCAGACTCCCCAGGTGGACTCCACATGCCTCTTGGAGGGCACCTGGCCACAGCATGAACCGACACCTTTTTCTGCCCTGTGACTCACAGGAGTAAAGTAACAGAGCCAGTACTTGGTGACTATTGATCATAGGAAGACATACAAAGCAGGAAGAATGGAAAGCCAGTGGTGACTTTTCAACTTCCTTTTGAGCATGCATTCCAGCCTTTCCTCCCTTCTGTGGGGCTGTTAGTCCCTAGGAGAATGCATCCTTGTGGGTGTTGCCTCCTGTCCAGGGCTGCCTCTCTGGTGGGAATGCTAGTGAATACAAATAGTCCAAAAGGTGAAAAGCCAAAGGTCTGGACACTCTGCCAGCAGGGACGTTGTGAGAAATAATCCAGCGTTGGCTCCAGAAGGGAGGATGGACCGTCCTCTTTGCTGTCTCCTCTTTTGTACAGCATAGACCTACCAGCATGTGGTCTCTTGCTTCTAGACAGCATTTCCCAGGCGAGGTGTAAGCAAGGGAATCATGCTGAGCAGGCTCCCAACAACAGGTTTTTCAAAATCCCGATATAGTAGAAGATGCAATTCTCAGTGAGCCAGGAAAATTTACTGAGTACCTACTATGTGTCCAGGGCAAGGGTGGATAGATATGGAAATACTGACCTCCTTTGTTTCCTGGCTCCCCTGGACAATGTGATTTGCGCTGAAGTGGTCAAGAGAAAACTCAGGGCTGGATTGAGAAGGGCTGCAGCCAAGACCAAGACCCATGTGTCAAGAGAGGCCCAGCTGCCCCAGCATTAGTTGAGATGTCCTACTGAATGGCTCCTATGAGTTCCAGGGAGAGGAAGGGAAGATCGCCCTCAAACCTCAGCTTCAGTCAGAGCTCTGTATATGGACTCTCATTGTTTCTGGGACAGCAAGTATCCACATTTGACAGATTTTAGACCTTGCATTATTGCACTATCCCTGAGAACCCAGAAGGCTCTATTCATCTGGGAGGTCATCTGGGCAGAGATGGAAGGTTGGGGATGGGGAGAGGAGTGGATTCAGGTGGATAAGAACACAGTGAGAGGGGATCTGAGCCCTTGGCCCACACTCGGAGGCAGGTCTTTGACATTCTTTGTGGAACCAGAATGCCCTGATCAGGGTCCCCAGCTCTCCACTGAACCTCATCCCCACTGTCCTACATAAAATTGGGTGATTATAATTGTGACTCCTATCTAAGGTTGGTTGAGAACTAAATGAGTGATACTGGTTAAATGCTTAGACGTGTGCCCAGAGGTGGTGAGTGCTATGTGTTCTCTCATCCCAGAGTGCCTCTTCATGTAGTCTTCTGTGCTTGGTTATTTCCAGATTACCTCATCACAAGTTTGACACTTGGTAAAGAAAACTGCCAGTTCTTGGTAAAATGATTTTGTTCATTTCTATGGTATATGACAAATCCAGCAGTGGACCAAGGATGAGTCAGGGAGGGGAGGCCCGAGGAGAGGGGAAAGGCTTGCCTGGAGAGTCCTTGTCTCCTTAGGGAAAGAAGGTAAAATGTGGTGATCTGGTGATGGGGTGTGAGGGCCACAGAGAGCCTGGAGGCCGGGACTGAAGCTGGCTTTGTGTTCATAAGGGTGGGAGGGGCGTCACAGGGGAGGAGCCCAGGGCGCAAGCAAGGGTGTGGGTGGCAAAGAGGCAGGAGGACACTCCTTCCCGAGGAAACTCAGGGCTGATGTGTCCCCTTTGGATTAGGAATTAATTCAAACAAAAGCCATCGAAACATGCTCTGGAAAATAAGAGATGGTCAATAGTGGACCCTGCAGTGATATATGACATATTCATGTCTTAATACTTCCGACGCTTCCTAACCGTACCAAACAGGCAGAACATTCATGAGAACCTGCCATCAGCTAAACCGAAAGCCTGTAAAGCCCTTCTCTCCCTTCTCCCTCTTGCCTTCCTCCTTCCTCCCTCCCTCCTGCCTTCCCCTCTCTGGTTCAGAGGTCATTCCAGCTTAGCAAATATTAGATTGTCAGCCAAGATTTATAACATGTCTGTATTTTCTAAATGAATCTTTGGGGTGTGCAGGACTTCATGCATGCCTAAAGGACCCTTTTCTCCTGGTTATGTGGACAGTTGTATGTGCATATATATATATATGTATATATATACACATGTATATAGGAAACACTTTGTAAGGAAGAATAAGCAGAGCAAACACGAAGGGGCCAGCATCAACAGCAGGATGCACCAATGCAGGCTTCCTGCATCTGCTTATGCATGTTTATGCCAGCAGATCGTACAACACAAATACAAGGTATTTCTTTGCAGTTCCCACGTTTCATTTTCTCCCCAGATAGATGCTGGCATAGTCCCAAAACGCAGGTTTCTTTCCTGTGTCCTATTGTTTAGATATCCTTAATAAACCAATTACATTAAATTATTCCCAATCATGAAAGGCATAAAAAGATAAAGCTAATTTTTTTAAAAGACAAAAAAAAAAAAAAAAAATCCCAGTACCAGGAAAGCATGCCTGACTCCCTGAGCTATTATAAGACTTGTGTATCCCTTTGCTTTGGGAAACATCGTCTAGTCCAAAATAATGTTTCTCATTTATTTATTCAAGAAATATTTTCTGACACCTATTGTATGCCAAGCACCATTGTTACAGACTGTGAGGATACATCAGTGAACCAAATAGATAAAAACCCTTGCCCTCATGACGTTTGCATTCTAGTAGGGGAGACAAGCAGTAAATGTGTGTGTGTGCATGTTCGGTGATTGTAAAAATCAATGGAAAATACAGCGGGGCACCCAGATTAGCCAGAGCAGAGTGAGAGGGAGCATGGTGGGTCAGGGAGGTGACCAGAGTGCTAGGGCATGATGGCACATGACGTAGGGTCTTGTCACCCCGTGGAAGGACTACTGTAAGCTGTTGTATGGACTTTGGCTTTTCCTCTGAGGGAGCTGGGAGCCATCAGAGTTTTGAACAGAGCAGTGACAAGATCTGACTTATGTTCTAGAAGGACCCCTCTGGCTGGTGAATTGCAGGGAGGGGCCAAGAGTGACAGCAAAGAAACCATCAGGAAGCCTTTGCCAACATCCAAGCCTGAGACAAAGGCCAGGGATAGCGGCGATGAGAGGCGGTCTGACTGTGGATGTTGTCTTAAAGGCGGAGCATGTGAAGGCACCAGGATTTCCTGTTGGTTTCCATGGGGAGTCTATGAGAAAGAGAGGCATTGGAGATGATTCCACAGTCTGGAACCTGAACAAAGTAGGAAATAGAAATCGATGCTGTGGAAAATTTAAAAATAGTGTTAAGCTAGACAAAGGCTCTGTCTCAGTATTTTTTTCAAGTGGCCCTTTAGGAAGTATTGTGGTGGTGCCTCACGCTGTGATGTCTGCTGTCATCATGTCCCTAACGTGATGTCAGGGCTTCCAGGCGGCAGCAACGTGACCTCCAGTCATTCAGCCAATGAATGTTTATTGAGTGCTTACTATGTGCTACATACTCTCTTAGGCATGGGGAGAAAAGTGGCTTTAAAAATGTCAATTTTCCAAGGGGCATTACAATTAGCAGATGTAATGTTGGGGGGGCACGGGGAGGGCCGTACGACTCAGAGGAGACAAGTAGTGACTCTATAGCATCTCACTACACTGTTGGACAGTGACTGTAATGGGGGTAAGTGGGGGGGGACCTGATGAAGTGGGGAGTTCAGTAACCATAATGTTGCACATGTAACTGTAGATTAATGATACCAAAAGAAAAAAGAAAAAGAAAAAGAAACCTACCTAATGGGAGCAAAGAAAAAAAAATGTCATTTTTCCCATGGAGCTTATGTTCTACTGGGAAGGAGCCGACAAAATGAATAAATGCACATATGCCAGGTATTGATAGGTACTAGAAAGAAACACAGAGCCAAGACAGGGGGTGGAGGCGGGGAAGGAGGTGGGTTGACTTTCCTAGGGGATCTCTGTACCTTTGCTTTCCAAGGCAGGATTTCTTTTGCTCATCCTGGCTAAAAAGATACCTGAGTGCGTTTCTGAATCACCTATACTTGTGGTTAAAGATTTATTTTCCCTGCTGTCTCCTTCTCCAGGAGACTGTGTGAGCTTCCTGTGGCTGCTGTGACAAATCATCACAATAGTAGTGGCTTAAAACACCAGAAATATATTTTCTCAGTTCTGGTAGCCAGAAGTCTAAAATCAGTATCATTGGGCCAAAACCAAGGAGGCAGCAGGCCATGCCCCCTCAGAGGTTATAGGGGAGAATCTGTGGCTCGCCTCTTCCAGCTTCCGGTGGCTGCTGGGTTCCTTTGCTTGTGGCCACGTCACTCCAGTCCCTACCTCCGTGGTCACCTTGTCTTCTTGTCCGTGTCAAATCTCCATTTTCCTCCTCTGCATAAGGATACATGTGATTGCACTGAGGGCCCACACGTATGATCTAGGGTAATTTTCCTCTATCATATCCGCACAGACTCTTTTTCCTTTTTAGGTAACATTTTCAGCTTCCAGGCATTAGGACCTGATACCTCTGTGGGTTGTTATAGGACCTATTACAGTGACTTTACCACAAACTCAGAAAAGAGAACTTAATGTCATAGTTTCTTTTATACAACTTTTCAATTAAAACTTATCATTACTTCACAACACAGGCATACCTCATTTTATTATGCTTCACTTTATTGTACTTCACAGATATGATGTTTTTTACAAATGGAAGGTTTGTGGCAACCTTGCATGGAGCAAGTCTATCGGTACCATTCTTCCTATACCATTTGCTCACTTTGTGTCTCTGTGTCATGTTTTGGTAATTCTTGCAACACTTCAAACTTTTTCATCATCATCATTATTATTGTATTTGTTATAGCGATCCATGGTCAGTGATCTTTGATATTACTGTTGTGATTGTCTGGGATACCACTAACTGTGCCCATGGAAGATAGCAAAATTAATAAATGTTGTGTGTGTTCTGACTGCTGCTCAACCAACTGGCCATTCCCCATCTCTCTCCTTCTCCTTAGGCCTCCCTGTTCTCTGAGACACAATAATATTGAAATAAGGCCAATGAATAACCTTACAATGGCCTCAGGGTGTTCAAGTGAAAGGAAAAGTTGCATGTCTCTCACTTTAAATCAAAAGCTAGAAATGACTAAGCTTAGTGAGGAGTGCATGTCAAATCCAGGGTAGACCAAAGGCTAGGCCTCCTGGGCCAAACATCAGCCAACTTATGAATGCAAAGGGAGAGTTCTTGAAGGAAACTAAAAACTACTCCAGTGAACACATGAATGATAAGAAAGCAAAACAGCCTTGGTGCTGATATGGAGAAAGTTTCAGGGGTCTTGACAGAAGACCAAATCAGCCACAATATTCTCTTAAGCCAAAGCCTAAACTAGAGCAAGGCCCTGACACTCTTCAATTCTGTGAAGGCTGAGAGATGTGAAGAAGCTGCAGAAGAAAAGTCTGAAGCCAGCAGAGGTTGGCTCATGAGGTTTAAGGAAAGAAGCCACCTGCATAACAGAAAAGTGCTAGGCGAGGCAGCAAGTGCTGATGGAGAAGCTGCAGGAAGTTACCCAGAAGGTCCAGGGAAGTTGATTAATGGAGATGGTTATACTAAACAACTGATTTTCTAGAGTATAACAGCCTTCCGTTGGAAGGAGATGCCACCTAGTCCTTTCACAGCTAGAGAGAAGTCAGTGCCTGGCTTCCAAGCCTCAAAGGACAGGCTGACTCTTCTTGTTAGGGGCTAATGCAGCTGATTAAGTTGAAGCTAATGATCATTGACCATTTCAAAAATCCTAGGGTCCCTAAAAATTATGCTAAATCTACTCCGCTTATGCTCTACAAATGGAGCAGCAGAACCTGGATGACAGCCCATCTATTTACAGCATGGTTTACTGACTGAATCGTTTAAGGCAACTGTTTAGACCTACTGCTCAGACAAAAAGATCTTTTCAAAATATTGACAAGGCACCTGGTCACCCAGGAGATCTGATGGAGATATGCAATGAGATAAATGATGTTCTCATGCCTGCTAACACAACATCCATTCTGCAGCCCGTAGATCAAGGAGTAATTTTGACTTTCAGGTCTTATTATTTAAGAAATACGGTTTGTAAGGCTATAGCTGCCATAGACAGTGATTCCCCTGATAGATTTGAGTGAAGTTAAGTGAAAAACTTCTGGAAAGGATTCATCATCCTAGATGCCATTAAGAACATTCATGATTCATGGGAAGAGGTCAAAATATCAACATGAATAGGAGTTTGGAAGAAGCTGATTCCAACCTTCATGGATGACTTGGAGGGTTTAGGGACTCCGGTGGAGGAAGTAACTGCAGATGTGGTGGGAACAGCAAGAGAACTAGAATTAGAAGTGGCACCTGAAGACCTAACTGAACTGCTGCACTCTGATAGAAAACTTTAATGGACAAAGAGTTGCTTATGGATGAGCAAAGAAAGTGGCTCCTTGAGATGGAACCTGGTGAGGATGCTGTGAGGACTACTGAAATAATAAAAGATTTTGGAATTTTCAAAATTTCAAATAGTTTTAAATTTTGAATTTCAAATAACCGAACATTATTGAAATTATCAATAGAAGCAGAGGATTTAGATTATTACATAAACGTAGTGGATAAAGCAGCAGCAGGGTTTGAGAGGATTGACTCCAATTTTGAAAGAGGCTCTGCTGCGGGTAAAATGCTATCAAACAGCATGGTATACTACAGAGAAACCATTTGTGAAAGGAAGAATCAATTGACGCATCAAACTTCATTGTCATCTTATTTTAAGAAATTGCCACTGCCACCCCAACCTTTAGCATCCACTGCCCTGGTCAGTCAGCAGCCATTAACCTCGAGGCAAAACCCTCCACTAGCAGAAAGATTACAACTCACTGAAAGCTCAGATGATGGTTAGTATTTTTTAGCAATAAAGCATTTTTAAATGAAGGTATGTACATTGTTCTTTTAGACATAATGCCATTGCACACTGAGTAGACTACATATAGCATAAGCACAGCTTTTATATGCACTGCGAAACCAAAGAATTCATTTGACTCACTTTATTGTGACACTCGCTTTATTGTGGTGGTCTGGAACCGAACCTGCAATCTCTCTGAGGTGTGCCTGTATAGGTAAATCAAAACATCATGCTGCACACCTTAAACTTACACAGTGATGTATATCCATTATTTCCCAATAAAACTGGAAAAAAGTAGTCATTATATTTATAAAATAGATAACCTTGCCCAGGAAACATGAAAGGTAACAAGAAAAATACTTGTTTCTTAATCTTTATGAAATCTATTTTCAACAGAAGCCACACTTTGGAGAAGCTTGAATCATTAAGTAAATGAAAACCTTAAACATGTTGCTCATGTTTTTATTGTGGAAGCAAAACAACAGGCTGCCACTGTAGTTAGAGTTAACCATTCATCCACCCCTTTGTTCAGCTAGTAAATATTTACTGTATCTCTATAGAGTGTGGTTAAGAGCTCACAGGCTGGGGAGTCAGGCAGATCTAGGTTCAAATCCTTGCTCCACCACTTACTAGCTGTGTGATCTTGGGAAGGGTGCTTAACCTCTCTGAATCTGTTTCCTGATCTGAAAATGGGATTGTCATAGGAATTAAAGGAGATGCAAGGTGCCCTTTGCCTGCACGTAAGAAAGTGCTCTGTGTTAGTTATTAGCATCCAGTCGTTCCGGGACCACACCCTGATAGAACATGTTGGGCCCATCCTCACCATCACTGAATGCCTTCCGCCAGCTAGAATGTAAGTTCTAGAAGAGCCAGGAGTTCTGTTCACTAGTTTGTCCCCAGCATCCGGTACCTGCACATATTGTGCACTAAGTAAATATTTCCTGAATGAATGAATGTGTGTATGTGTGTCGTGGAATGTATTAGTTTTATGTCTGGAAAATGGCCCCAAATGCACACCTGCCACCACCATCTCCACCACTCTCTGGCGCCTCCCGAAGGAGTAAGTCATTGGTATTACTTACAAATGGAGGTAAGGAGAAAGGGAAGAGATAAAGATGGACATCCTGGGTAATGCCTGCAGCTAGTGTAGCACTAGGGTTAGTTAGACAGCTCGGAACCCACTTTGGCTTCTGAGTTGGGACTCAAAAAGGAAGACCAACAACAACCTCAACAAGCCACTTCCATCTCCCCCTGGGTCTGATCTCTATTCCCCATCTGCAAATATTCTTATGGTCTGAAGAAAGGTGACCAGATCACAAACTTCTCAAAACAGACACCTTAGGTTATACCTTTCTTTACCAGCTTAATCTAGGTCCTCATTCCTTGGATTGTATTCTTCATACATTTTCTTTTTTTAACTTTTTTAATTTTTAATTTTTAATTTTGGTATCATTAATGTACAATTACATGAGAAACATTATGGTTACTAGACTCCCCCTATTATCAAGTCCCCACCACATACCCCATTACAGTCACTGTCCATCAGCGTAGTGAGATGCTATAGAGTCACAACTTGTCTTCTCTATGCTATACTGCCTTCCCCTTATCCCCACCCCACCTACATTAGGTGTGCTAATCATAATGCCCCTTTTCCCCCCTTATCCCTCCCTTCCCACCCATCCTCCCCAGTCCCTTTCCCTTTGTTAGTCCATTCTTTTCTTCATACATTTTCAATTTGCAGAGCATCTAAGTGTGGTGGAGAGACACAGGATACTTTCTCATTCACTAATTCATTCAACAAACCTCTTTGCACACTGACTTTGAGTCAGTGTAGCATGTGCTGAGGAATCCAGTGGGTGCTGGGGACTGCAGGATGGCCTGAAGGAGTTCCCAGCCTGGCCCTGGCTGGGGACACAGACAAATTAGCAAGTGATTGTAATGCAGTGTGTAGGTGTTAGAAGGTAGAGCGGTAGGACAATGGAAGAAATTTGGGTGGAAATCAGAGAAGGTTCCTTAGAAGATACTTGAATTGTGTCATGAAGAATGAGTGACAGTTCACCAGGCAGATGGAGACATTCCAGGTTGCAGGACCACAAAATGCAAAGTGAATGTCCAAATCAATGGGTTCCCAGTGTTGTTGGAGGCCAAATCTTCTGTCTTCTGCATGCCTGGGACTCCACCTGAGCTTCTCTTACTCTGGTGCTGTAAATCGTGATCTGACATAGTGAGATATGTTCTCCAGGCTGCAGGGTTCTCAGGTCAAGGTAATGGATCACTAGCCAGCCAGTGCCTCCTAGGAGTGAACCAGGGCCTGAGAATCAAATATGTGGGCCCCACATCTCAGATGAGCAGAGGTAAGGCATGGGGTAAGGCATGTGATGTTTACGTTCAGAAACTGCAAAGCCACTAGCTTGCAAAGTGTCATTACGTCTGCAGGTGGAGGGTAATTTTCCTGTTACTCAAGGACTCCTGCTTGGGCTCTGATTGGACTCTGGGGAATTGTTTTATGACCCAGAGCCAGGCAGCGATAGATAGGAGATGTGGTTTGCTGGGCAGAAGTTTACAGGGCAGGAAATTGCTTCACTGGGCACAACCATTCATAAGAAACACCTCTGGGAAAAGGAGACCAGGCTCCTGGCAGGTCTGCCCCTGGCCATTTGTTTACATCAGTAACAACCCGTGTTCCTGGGGTTACACAATGTGGCAGCGTCACTTTGAGAGGGGAATCTTTGCCCCTTGGAAGAATAAACACATTCCTCACTTGCAATGGAATTAGCAGACCTCACAGACTTTTTGGTGGACTCTCCTGGAGGCCTTAATGTCATAGGTGACTCTAAACATGATTAGCTCTACAAGCTAACTAACTTACTCCAAATTTAGCTGAATTTTCCTTTAAATGGCAATGCAGGCTTCGATGAAGATACTTGCAAACGTGAAGGGTGGAAAAGAGCTACAATCCCTTGTCAGGCAGTGGCCAGAGCCACACTAGGTTTCTTAGGAACAATCCAGTCGCTGGTTTAGAAGTCATTGGTCAGTCTTTGGGGAGGAGGGGACAGGGCTATGCATCGTCTGGTTACATTCCAAAGCCCACATTTCCATTGTCCCACCAGCTCTTAGCGGAGTTCTAGAGTCCAGAGTTTTTAGCACAAGAGCCATCAGATCTACACTTGTCATGGGAGGAAAGATAAGGGGCGCTGGCCAGCGTCTCCAGAGCCATGGGGGTCTGTCTGGCAAGTTACTAGAGGCCTCCAACCTATCACCGTTCCTTAGACTCAGGAGTCTCGCCTGGGTCCCACTCCTCCCACTTCCTCTGTAAACCCCATCTCAGCCCTGTCCTGGCTGGGTGAACATCAACAGGCTGCCTCACCTCTCTAAGGCCTCAGGTTCTGTATGAAATGGCAGAGAACCATGCCACTCCGTGTCACAGCTCTGACGTGAGGATTAAGTGAAATCATTAATTCCCTTACTCTCAAGTGTGTTTGTATACTTACAGTTTGGTGCATTGTCTCTGGGGCAGCAAAGCAGATGGGGGGACTTGGGGCAGAATTTCATTTTATGTTTTCTTACCTTCATATGAGGAATTGCAGACAATTGACCATTACCCTGGCTTCATCCAGGACCTACTGTTTGTGTATTTATGCCATTGGGCAGAATGTCCAAGGGCAGGAGTGGTCAGCAGCAGAAAGAGTGCCCCATGTGAGCTTATTTCAGCCTTTCCCTGGAGTTCACTTATTTAATTCTGTCTCCCCTTCTTTAAGTTCTAAAGAGGCCCAGACCATGTCATTCTTGCTCACCACTGTATTTCCAGTATCTCATACAATGCCCGGTGCATAGTACGTTCTTTAGAAAGGCTTGTTGAGTGAATAAACAAATGTATGACTGCATGAATGAATAAATCAATGGGGTGTACTTCTAAAATTTGAAAACCATTGATGTTATGAATCCATAATAAACCTACTATGGACTTCAGATCACTTAACTTCTATCTCATCAGATACACAGGCAGCTTTGATTCCTTGTTTCCTTGTACAGATGGAGCAAGTATGTCAGGGCAAGCAAGGCGGGGTGTGGTGCTAAAGCCTAGCAGGGCAGTTGCAAGGACAACACCTAACCAAGGACCCTATAGATAATTAGTTAATTACGTATCCACTTGAACAGTTGTTTTCAACCTCCCTCAGAATCTCATGCTTACTGCTGCCCCTGCCTGCCCGTTCCCTGTGAAGAAGCTGCAAAAAGGTTTAGAGCCACTGCCCCTAGACATTTGAGGACTGGTGTTACTGGCCACTGATCTCCAGATCCTGCTGGAGGCAGCAGGATAGGCCTAGAGGCAAAGGGTGACTTTTTGGTGACTGTGGAGTCAGACTGGAGGAGTGTGTGGCCAGAGCAGCAGAGAACAGACCCAGAGGAGTGTTTTGGGATCAAGGGTGTGGGCCATGCAAGCGTGTTAGAGACCCAAGTTGGAGTGGTACCTCTGACTGTGGTACAGGTATGGATCTGATGTCCTAAAAGGCATGCTTCTCAAGCTGGGGTATAGGGCAGTTAGCCTAGGGGTATAAAAAGCCACAGGAAAAATAGCTCATATTCCTGGGGCATCAGTTTTATTCAGAGATAAGTAACTTCAACTGCATTTTTATATAAAAGCAAATTGATAGTTCATGGCAAAAAGTATAAAATTTACATTCAATTTTAAAACAAAATACAGGGCTTCAAAGAAATTACCTGTTTGAAGTGATCTAAAACTCCAGGCCCCTAGAGAAGTTATGAATTCACTATTCTTTGTCACTAATGTGGTACTTCAGTAGAGAAGTTTCAGAAGCAATGGCTTAAAAGAGCCACACAGAAAATGCCACCCAGTGACAGCGCCCCCACTGTCCATGCACACTGCAGGACCCCCACTCTGCGTGGGGAAATTTCCCTGATGAGACAATGCCATCGGCCCAGCAACAGCCCCTCACATTGTCTGGGCTGACCCTTGGATCCCAAGAGATCAACTTGCTGTCCTTCTTCTCCCAGGTTCTTGGAGAAATAAATCCCCCATCCAATAGGAGGGGTTATACCCCCATTATTATTTCCTCTATTCCCTGTGGCCAACCCAGCACTCAGCACACATGAGGTACTCAACTAAGATGTGATGGCATTAACTGAACTCCAGGCAGACACCTCCATCTCCTCCTTCCTTCCCCCTGAGGGCAGTGGCAGCTCTGGAGCCCAGTGGGGGCAAGTTTCACTTGCTTTATCCTCAGGGCTAAAAGGTTGAGAAATTCTTTCCAAGTAGAGACTTACTTTTTCACTTTTATTCATATTCTGAGATGACACTGAAATCACATAGGGAAAAGCTAGATGTGCAGATAGTTGGGGAGCTCGGCCCTGGATTATACAGAAATCAACAGTGAAGGGGTATCTGGGTCTGGGTGTACCTGCAGTAAGTTTACTTTTTGACAAACTTTGGTTGCCAAAGCAGATTCCCTGGAGTCCCCAGCTCCAGCTCCTTCCTCTGACTTCCTGGCAAGTAAAGCTTCTTTGTCTCCCTGAGTTTAGCATAAGCCCCCAAGAGTGCGAATGGCAGCTAATAATTAATCTTTGTGCCCCCTAATCCTTGGCAGAGTCACTGCACAAAGATTCTCTCCATAAATATTTACTGGTGATGTGTTTGACAGCATTCGCCTAAGTCATTTACCAAATACCCATGTGTGTGCAATCTGCTAGGGTTCAGCGATGAATGAGAAAGCCCTTCTTCCCTCAAGAGGCTGCTGGCTGAGTACGCAAGACTGCTACACGAAATGGCCATTGCACAACAGAGGCCTGAGCAAAACTAAGGCAGCACAGGTCCCTGCCAGACCACGCAGGTGCTGCCTGCTCTTGGGCTGGTGGACTCAGGAGCTAAAGTGAGGACGTCTAATGCCATTGAGGTGGGCTTGGCCTCATACAAATGAAGTCATGGAGACCAAAGGGAGGGTCATATTTAAAGGGGGGCTTTCACAATCACTGGAATGCCCAGAGTGGGTGGGCTAGAGGGTGACCTCCCTATCACCCTGTAGGAAAGTGAGTCCAGGCTAACACCTGTTGAGACAAGTAACTCCCATTTGCCCATTGTCCAGTGTTTGCAGAGGAGGAGCAGGGAATCCGGGGAGTTCGAGGGGATGGGTCACAACCAGGTGAGCCTCCTTTCAGCGGCACCACAAGCATTAGCATGGAGATAGGGTGGCCTTCCTGGAAGGATTTATAACTCCAGATTTCAAGGTCTTATCGTAAACAAGCTCTTTCTCAATGGCAGCATAGCAGAGGTAGGGGGAGTAGGCAGGTAGAGGCAGATTAGGGAGCGTGTTGTGGGTGGGGGTGAGAATCTCATAGAAATGTGCACATTCATTGCAGATAGGCGGGGTTTAGGAGGGATAGAGTAAGAGAGGGAGAGAAGATGAGCGGTTCGTGGCTATTGTATGGTTAATAATAAGGCTTTATTTCTTGTCTCCTTTCCTGTGGCCCAAGCCGGAAAGGTCATAGACAGACTTTGGAACGGAGCTAAACCCTGAGGCAAGCCCAGAGAAACAGTCCAGGGAGAGCTTTGCCTTACCCAGGCTTCTGCTCTCTAGAAGTTTCTGCCCCACCCACGGGGCTCCTCACCCAGTGCATTTTATTGCTTGGGGGAGGGGACAGGTGGCCAGTGACTCCGGCCATACCTATAGCTTCTGGGCCTGGAAGACAGCAGACCTGTCCCTGGGGAAAGGCAAACCGCGGCACCAGCACCGCTTTGGCGGCGGAGGGGAGAAGGGGTGGGGCGCGGGGCGGGCTTCGGGAGGCAGTTGGTGGAGGGAGGAAGGGGCGGAGAAGGCTGTGCACCTGGAAACCTCCCGCCTGTGGCCGCTTAAGGTCCTGGTGCTGCCTTAGGGCCCCTCTTCGGTCAAGTCTTCCCCGACGTCGTTTTTACCGGATAAAGGCAGCGCCTATAGTAAAGGGCACACTCAGGCAGAGCACCTTGAAGAGAGGGCTCTAGGGGTTTCCTTCCATCGCAGGGCTGTCACTGGCTCTTCTGGACTCAGGCCTGGTGGGCATTCTGCTCCTAGCAGGATTTCAGGTTCAGCAAGAGTTGAAAGATGTCCCTTGGAGGACTCCTCCTCCCCCACCCAGCGTGCCTCCCTCCTCCTGCTTCTCCCGACATCAAACACAGACCAGGGCGGGCAGGCGGAGTTAACAAACACAGCCAGGCTTGGGGAGGCCTGCAGGTCTCTCCTTCAGACTCCCAACCCCAGCCTGAGCAAATCCCCCTTGGGACTTCAAAGCCAGCTGCTTGTCTGCCTGGCCACAGGGTAGCAACACGCTTTCCCTTTTGTCCTAAGGAAGCATCCCTAACGTTGTTGCTGGAGAGCTGCTGGCCTGGCACACACCACCCAGCCTAGGGGCTGTGAGAGGTGTATTCTTGCCAGCCTGCCTGCCAGTCTAAGACCAGAGGGTGTGTTGGGCAGACCTGATAAGAACGGTGTCCCCAGACCCCTGGATACACCTCTAGAAAGACTGCCCCAGCTGGGACTCAGTTCAGAGAGGGCAGCCTCCACCCCAGCAGAGCAAGACATAACTGGCCACATCAATGCACCCTGGACTGAGGCCCCAACCCCATGCACTGCTCTCCCCTGAGGGTCCCCTGGTTTCCAGGGACTGCTCATCATAAATGTGGTGGTGGGGTGTGTGTGCTATCCATGCCAGCTGTGTGCATGTGCCCACACACAGGTGTACAGAGAATGTGCATATGACAGTGATCCCAGACACCAACATGGTTCTCTAGGAACTATGCCCTTGACTCACATTCTGAAACAAATGTTTATGTTTGATCTAAAAGCAAGAGCAGAGAAAGGTGTATGAGAAGCAGTAAACTAATCCAACCAATCAGCTCTAGAGTTGGAGAAACCTATCTTAGGACTTCCTTACTTAGGCTTACTTACTCTTCAGCTTCTCCTGCCAGGTCAATGATGAAACACACATGTTTTCAGGGACCCTCACTTTGAGGCTTGAAAAGCAATCCCACACTGTAGCATCCAGCATCTAGTGAACCCTTAACAAAACTTTCTGATGATTATGATGGTTTTTCCCTGAAGAATGGTCCCCACACATTCTCCACTCCACGTGAAAGAGGGTATTGAGAATGTCCAAGCCCTTTCTGAAGATATGGCTCCACAATAAATGCAGCATAGAGTAGGGAAAGGTGTGTGGACACCAAAGTCATCCAGAGCTGGGTTCCCATCCTAATTCTGCCACTTAACTCTGTATGTGACCCTGAGATCATTTAATACTCCGATCCTATGTTTCTTTATCTGTAAAGGGGCTAAAACCTATTGGAAGATTCTACCCTAACTAAGTAATGTTCCTGGTGATTTTAATCAAAGGAAATCACCTGGCAAAGAATAGCTTTTTGGGTAGAAATCCAGGTTTTGGGCTGCAGACCCCATGCATATGATTTCCACTGCAGCTCCCTTCACAGTTCAGAGAGGCAGCACCCACGGTGGTTTAGAGCCCAGTCCTCATACAAACTGTCTTCGTATAAACTATGCAGGCCAAATCACAAATATTTAGTGAAGATGAGGAACGTGTGTTGGGGTGAGGGAGGGTTTTGATTTGTAAATATAGATTTGTGAGCAGGACAGGGCAAGGGAGCTTTGGGTAGCTGGGATTTCAGTCTCAACAACGTATCCTGAAATTCATTTGCCCTAGTCAGATAGAAGGGTGGGTGGTAACTGCACTGAATCAGGTGGTATAGAGCTGAGCAGAGCACTATGGCTCCTGCCGTCCTTTCCTTTTCTGTGGTTCTTCTATTTCCTAAGAAGTTTTAAAAAATCATGAGATTTCTGGTTTTATGTAAGAAATTGAATTTTAAGTCTATAGTGTAACTCTCAGAGTATCAATACTCTAAATTTATACTGTCCTGGCAGAGCAACCCCAAGTGACTTAATCTGCCCCGACCAACAGTGTGTTTCCTGGTAATGTGCTGGCAGCTTCCAAGCTTCAGATGCTGCCCAATTTGTCTCCATAACAGAGTAGATTTCTATCCCTGGTGCCTCCTCATAGACCTTGCCCTGACCTAGAGAGCTCCAAAGTGCTGCAGGAAAGGGAACAGGGGACCAAAGAAAAAAAAAAACAGCCAAATAAGCCACCACAGCTTCTAGCCTGAATGACTGGGCAATGCAAGACAGCCTCTCCTTGCATTCTGCAGTGCAAACCTCACTCTATACAGCAGGCATGTTTATCACATTTATAGATGACTGATAATGAAGCAGTAACCCAAATGAATAAATTTAGTGAAGATATATATATATATATATATATATATTTCTGCCTCAGAGCTTTTTTCTTCTCTTTTTAAATGCACAAATAACACATTTCAGTAATGTAGTTCAAATGAAGAATATATGGATTTAGTTAAGCCTACACTTAACATGTCAGCAATGTGCCATAGTTGCTAAAATGGCAAAAATCTAGACTGCATCAATGGAAGAACTGTGTCCAGATTATGTCACATGACATGAGAGTCCCACTTTGTTTGTAAGTAGACCCCACCTGAAACTCTGGGCATCACTTTTCAAGAGGGATATTGACCAACTAGAAAACACTGGGAGGAGAATAATAAGGACAGTGAAAAGTATGGAAACTCTCTCATTCGGACAATAGAAAATATCCTAGAGATGAACAGACTCAAAGAGAAAATCTCAGGAGAATAAATACAGGAAGAGGTGTTAGAGGAGAGAACACACTGCTTTCTGGATGAGTGGACAGACTGTGGATCCACATGAGAATTATTCAGTTGGTTGTGTATGAGGTGAACCCACCCCAGAAGTTAGTAAAGGCTGTAGGATGATCTCTCAGAGATGTAGTATAGTGATAACTACATTAAATGGGGAGCTGGATAAGATAAGAAGTCATTCAACAATAAGAGTCTATGAATCTGTTTTTAAAAAGTATAAGTAGACTGTCTTCTGTTTAGGAGAAACAGGGTATCTGCCGAGAACTCCTGCTATTAGAATCAGTCAATTGTTTAAAGGCCTTGTTTGTTCTGGAATATCTCTTTTAAAATGCAATATGTTATCTGAGAAAGATATACACACATTAGTACAGATAGATAGCTAGAAGGAAGATTGGAATCATGAAAATAGCATTCGACTGGGAATCAGAAGATTCTGGTTTCAATCTCCCACCTATTAACTGTGGTCTTAAGCAAGTTACTTACCTCTTAAAGATTAGATTTCCAGGAACCTTGTACAAGAGAATTTATAGGCAAATTATCAGAAAGATTAAAAGAATTGTACAAGGTTTCTGAATTAGGGATCAGTATACCAAAAAATCAAAAGCATTTCTATGCAACTGCAAAAACTAATTACAAAATGTAATCTTTAAGAGTTCTTGTCACCATACCCACAAAAACTAAAAGGTATTAGCAATGGATCTAATAAAAGAAGTGTTGATCCAATGGAGGAATTTATAAAACTTTATTTGCAGACAGAAGGCCTAAATAGATAGGGCAACATACCATGTTCATGGATGGAAATACCCAATACTGTTTTTTAAATCCTAAATTACTCTATAAATTCAACACAATTCGAATAAAAATCCCAAATTAGCTGTATCTTTGTAGAGGAAGCCTACTAGCTAATCTGAAAATATGACAGAAAAGTGCAAAGAGTAGTTAAGATATTTTGAAGAGGGCAGAGGAGGCATTTGCTTTACCACATGTGAAAACTTTCAATAAGGCTATAGTAATTAAAATAGTGTGACTTTGACACAGAGCTCCAATGGAATGGAATAGAGACCTCAGAAATGGACCTGTGCCTATGAGAACTTGGTATATT
The DNA here is from genome assembly GCA_032199065.1 of Smutsia gigantea. NCBI lineage: Eukaryota > Metazoa > Chordata > Mammalia > Pholidota > Manidae > Smutsia > Smutsia gigantea. The sequence continues at coordinate 52,312 of JAVSCE010007649.1, forward strand.
CCAGCAATGGCTGGAATTCCATTACTGGAAAGTGATGGACAGTTCCTAAATGGTGCTGGAACAATGATCAACATGGAAAAATACAATAAAATTAGCTTCTTACCTCACATTAAATATAAAAAGCAACTTAAAGGTTTTGATATGAAAAAGTACATTTTTAAAGCTCTTAGAAGAAAATGTTGGAGGATAGTTTTGTGCACCTGGGTAGGACAGGATCTCTTAGCAAGACCCCAGAAAGCACAATAAGATAAAGGATAAATTTTGACTGTATTAAAATAGAGATTTACTATACTTAATATATTAATTATATTGAAATGAAAAAAAACTCTATAAACAAGCTGAAAGTCTTGCCACAGAGTGGGAGAATATTTTTGCAATGAATATTATCAACAAAGGATAAGTTCCAGATTTTATAAGGAATTCTAAAAAATAATAGGAAAAAACCCAACAGCCTAAGAGAAAAATGTACAAAGACTATGAATAAGCAAGTTCACAGAAAAGGAAACACAATGGGCAAAAAATATATGCAAAGGTACTTGACTTCACCAGTATTTTGAAAAATGCAACTTAAAATCACAGTAAGAGAGACTTCCAGGTAAAGACAGCAGATTGAGCATACTGCCACTTCCTCCAAAAACCTAAGATGACAGTAAAGGTTCTTTTTAAATAATGCAAAAGCTCACAAGGATAAAGTGAATGGAAGAGAAGCTATAGCAATAAAATTTTGGAAGCTAGAAAGCAAATAAATGAGAGAGGCAGTGAGGATGAGGATGGAGTGAAATATATCAAGAGTGGATGGAGATCTTAAAAAGCCAATAGGTTTCCCAAATTTCCTTCCTTGTTCTATGCAGCCAGAACTTTGAAAAGAATAAAACAAAAAAATCTCTGGGAAAGAAAACAACAGATGAAGCTGAGGGCAGGTTATATGGAAAACAAGAGGATTAAGTGAGTGTTTATATACCAAATGCTGAAGTGAGGGGAGCCTATACCCTCCAGGAAGGAGATTGAGAAATGCTTCTTCAGGGATTCTGACAAGTCCAAGAGAAAAAGCTTAACACTTCTGACATCAGGGGTTCCCCCAAGAAAATGGCCCAGCCAGGTAACCCTGCAGTGAGCCCTATAATCGGTCATCCCTACTCTCAAGCTCAGAGCTTTCAATCAAGCTTAAGTGAACCAAGTTTAAATATTCGGGAGCATCCAAGGATCACCAGAGTCTTAAGGAAGACTTCCAACATGAATGATAGAGACCAAACAAGAAAAAGCCACCTGGAAAAAAATAGATTCTGTGCAGGAAAAAGAAACTAAAAACAAATAAATTAAAAAAACCCAAACAAATAAAAAGACTATAATTATTTTTCTTGGCAAGGTAAGAGGACATATTACATCCATAAAACAAGAGCAGGAAACTATAGAAGGAATAAATAAGATAAGTCAGAGAATAAAAAATAAAAGATTAGAAATTTAAAATACGTATGATAACATCAATGAAAAAATGAGTTAGAAAATAAAGTTGAGAAAATTTCCAGAAAGTTGAATAAAAACACAGGAGAGAAAATGAAATAAGAGGACCAACCCAGGAGGTCCAATGTTTGAATAACCGGAGTTCAGAGAAAACAGAAGAGAATAAATTTTCAGATAAATAATACAAGAAAAACTTCTCAGAAGACATGGACTTCCAAATAGAAAGGGTCCACTAAAAATTTAGCATGTTAGTTGAAAACAGATCCAGACATACATGCATATTATATTAAACACACAAAAACAGAACAGACCCAAACCAACTTCAGAAAAGTGGTTACTTCTGAAGTGTGAGAGTAGAATAGGAGCAAGGAGGGTTACAGAGTTGGTTTCAACTAAATCTTTCTTCTTAGAAAATGAACATTGCAAATGTTAATTTTATTAAACATGGGTACTGGTACATGGGTTTCCATTCTTTGAACTATTCTGTATATGTTTTGAGTGAAATATAAATGCAATGGGGCTCAGGAAAATATATGAGAGTAATTCTAACAGCCTCACTTGTAATAGCCAACAACTAGAAAAAAATCAAATGTCCATCACAGGAAAATGGATAAGTTGTGGTATATTCATAGTACTCAGTAAAAAGGAATGAACTACGGACATATGAACAATGTCACCCAATCTCAAAAATGGGTTTAACAAAAGGAGCCAGATACAAAAATATGTGGACTCCAACAACAAGCAAAACAAACCTAGGGTGACAGAGAAGTCAGAATTGCTAAAGGGAGAGAAGAGGGGAATTGGGGGACTGAATGGAAAGGAGCGAGAGAGAACTTTCTGGGGTGATAGAACTGTCTTGTACCTTGTTTTGAATGGAGGTTACACGAACATATACAATTATCAAAACTCATTGAACTGAACACTTAAGAACTGTCATTTTATTGTAAATTACATTACAATAATGAATGGATGAATGAAGTGCAGACAACAGGTGACAAAAGAGAGCTGCAAAATTAAATTTGGGGTAGAAGCTCATTGTCTCCACTCTGTGACCCTATGGTGTCCTTAATGTAAAGCCCCATTGTGGGGTAGGAGAGTTCATAGATGGTCTAGGTCTCTTTCATATTTTCATCTTTGTATCTGCTCCAGAGTCCATACGCAATGGCACCAGAGTGATGGTCTGCTTCTGAGCTCTGGGAAGAGCCAGACAAACTGGTTCTAGTAAACTACACGGAAGTTACTAAGAAAATTCTCAGAACTGGGACCTCATCTTGGCCAACCTCCATCCAATCCATGAATCTCCCTTACAACATTCCTGACAGAGGGTAAGCCAGTATTAAGCTTGAACTTCAGCAGTAGCAAGTAACAAAGAGCTCCCTCCTTCCCAGTAATAATAACAATTAACACTACCTAAGATTTACTGGGTGCTAACTATGTGCCTGGCCCTGTTCTAAGCCCTTTGTATGTTTTGATTCATCACAAGTCAGCTCATTCCAAATTTGGACAGCTCTGTAGAAAGTTTAGACAGAATTCCAAAATTTCCTGCCTATCCTCATAAGTCTCTTAACTGAAAGATAATGAGGATTTTCATCTTGGAACGGGTTGCTGTCCAACCCATTAGAAGGCATTATAGATTATAGGGGAAGACAGAGTCAGTATCCATTGTGTTACATGTTTATCATCATATGCACAGTCTATCCTGGGCTCTGGAGTAATAGCAGCGGTAAGAGTCATAGTTCACATTTATAGAAGTATATGCTCACTTTATATGCATTTACCTCATTTAATCCACATACCAGCCCTGTTTTCCTACAAATGAACAATTGATGCTTTGAAAGATTAAGTAACTATCTTAAAGTCCCAGAGCTAGTATCCAGCATTCTAGCCCAGGATGTCTGACCCTGAGGCTGAGCTGTTAACCATACCAGTTTGCACAAGTTTTCAAAGTTTCTGAGGAGAGTGTAATGGAAAAATCTCTGAACTGGGAGTGAGAAGACCTGAACTCTGCTCCCTCTTTGGCAATGTTCTCTGTTAGTTTGAGCAGATTGCTTTCCTCATTTCCTTAAGAATGAAACCAGAGAGCTGAACTAGATGATCCCTAAAGCCCAGGCCTACCTCTGATCATCTATGTTCCAAGCTAAAGGTGTCTATAACTCTTTCCCATCTGGAATGTGCCTAGCTTAACATTTCCTGGGGCATCCAGTTAACATATAGAGAGGATGGTGATGGTGATGATGATGATGAATAAATGCATGCAAGAATGAATGAATGAAGTGTAATCCTTATCATGTTACTGTACAGAAGGCTGTCCCTTCTGCAAAGGTGGTCAGCTGTTTCTGGAGAAAGAAAAAGAGGGTTTTTGTCTTACCTTTTGGTTTCAGTTGCTTCTCATCAGTTGACCTCAAATCCTGGGGCATAAATAAATAAAACCAACTTCAACCACAGAGTTTTCTCTCAAGGCCCAGCTGTAGGCTAGAAGCAGAAAGTGAATATGCACCGAGTGGCCAATTAGTTCACTGAGTGCCCTCATGACCTCTGACCCCTGCTGGGCCACCCCATCCATTAGCTGTCCTCTCCCCCTGCCCCCTCCTCTCTCCCAGTTTGAATGTTGTCCCGCCATTCTCTTTCAGCAAAGAAACATGCTCAGGCATTCAGCCGGTGCTTCCACTTTCTGTTCTTTTGTCTCCTCCCTCCTTTGCCCTTGTTGCTAACCTGCTCGCCACTCCTTGACCCTAGGCAGGACTCCTTTGCGTCTTGGTGATGGGGAGGGGTAGTATTCCTAGGCAGAGTGTGCTGGGAGGAAGAAGGCAAGCTCTTGCCTTTCCATTTCACTTGGTTTTCATCTACAAATTTGAGTTTTAATCCTATTCCTAATTGCAAGAAAATCCCTGGAATGTGTTCTCTGGGATGACGATATCTTTCAAAGGCAAGTGTTTTGAACAGTCCATATGGGTGAAGGCAGTAGTATGTTCCTTTTGAGATGTTGGCTATTCCACTATGAGATTAGGTGGCGGGGGCGAGGGGGGGCAATGTATGTATACACACACACACATACACATATACACGTATATATATTCTGTTGATGGAGAAGGGAAAGACTAGTTCAACATTATGGATGTGTAAGTAGATATTTGTGAAAAAATATAAAACAATCATCAAAAGAGGAAAATAAACTACTTTTATTGCACTTGAAAAAAGCCTTCCAAATGCTGATTGCACCTGCCAAGTCTTTAGAATTGTAGCTCAGAGAGCAACAAAGCTGGTGGCAAGTTTATTAGAAAAGGGCAAGTATTTCTGAGTCAGATCCATTGCATTTAAATCCAGGTCCTGCAACTTGTTGATTGGGTGACTATGGTAGCAATAGTGGCTTCCTTCTGAGTGCATTCTATGTGCCAAGCACTTTACACACATCATCTTACTTAATCCTCGTAATAAACAGTGAGGTAGATATTACTAGCAATTATTTCCATTTTACAAATAAAGAAGGCTAAGAGAAATTAAATTATTTGTATAAATAATAAATGGCACAAAACGAACGTGAATGAGACGTACATGACTCCAGAGTTCTCAAAGGCAGGGCCGTACTTTCCTCCACATTATAATGTTATTTAAGTTTTACGAGCTTCAGTTTCCTCACCTGTGAAATGATCATCGGTAAGGCACCTAATAGTAATGAACAGCACCTAATAGCAACTCCTGAACGTGTGCTATATCTCAGGCTTTTTTCTAAATGCTGACATGCCTTATCTCATTTAATCCTCACAGAGTTCTAATAAATAAGAGCTATTTTTATCTCCATTTTACAGAGCAGGAAACTGAGGCTTAGAGGGGTTAAGAAACCCAGATCACACATGGCTAATAGGTAGTGGAGTTGGGATTCTAATTTGAGTCTGCCCAGCTCCAGAGCCCAGGCTCTTTCCGCTTTCCACTCTTGACAGTTCCTCAAAAAGGCCTCCTGGGGAATGATATATACCCAAGGAGAGGGCTGCAGGAATGTAGGGAAGGAGGAAACTAATTCTCATGTACCATGAGAGTAAGAAGGACAGCTTTAAGAAGAATGTAGGAGATTCACTTGATGGAAATTCACTTTAATGCCAGAAGGTCTCCAAAATACATCTTTTCATATAGTGAGGTACACCTAACTATGTACCAGTGTTGATGCTGAAGGAGTGAGCAGAGTCCTTGCCATAAACATGTCTAATAAATAGTAAGGCAGGTGCTGTAACTTACTCATGTTGGTACTACTTCCCCTCCCTTCTCCTTCCCACCCCAACAGCAAGTGGAATAGTGCATTGCTCATAGCAGGTACTTAGTTGAGAGAGATTTCCTGAGTGAATAAGTGAATGATACTCAGGAAGGATTTGGTTGGGGGTAAATGGCTTTCCCGCTTTGGGGGATGCTGCAGGCTCGCAGCTGGAAGACCCTATTCCCTCTCATCTTTCTCCCTGCAGCTCCTCTGACAAGCCCACAGGCTGAGTGATGGGAGCCACTGTACCAGAGATGATTTATGGTTCGTTGTTATACAAACCCTTCCACACGCCTCCCCATCCTTTTTTGCAGCCAATTCATCATGATATTTAAATGAAAACAGTGAAATATGATTCACAAGTGTTGCAGACAGTTGTTCAGGACACCTGAGGAACGATAGACCTAGTATTCAGATCTACGAAAAGACTACTTCTCTACTGGGATTGTCTTAGATTTCTCTGCTTTTCCCAAGGACCCAGGGAAGTGTCTTTATTTCTAACTTAAATAATCCCAGGTACTAAGCCTGAACAGTGAAAAGAAAGAGGGCAAGATAGCAGCTAACTGGCTGTGGAGGTGGTACTCTGCAATTTCTCCCTGATCAGCAGAGGCCCCCCAGGAAGATAGGATCACAGTGTTTCAGTCTGGGCTGCAAAATAACTTTGCAAAGATGTCTCCGAGGTGTTTTACTCAATGTTCTGGGAACCCCAGCTTTGTTGGGTCAATCTACCATCAAAATGATGATGTCAAAGTGAAGTGAAATTTTCTTGGTTTTTCATGCTATATACTGATATAAGCTGAAGTTACACTAATCAAAGCAAACCCTTTATCATGGCTATAGGAGTAAAACAGGAGTGAGCATTTCCTTCCATCTCTCATTAAGCCTGTTTCAGTCACATCATTCATAAGACACTATAGGCCGGCATTACTTGACTATGTCAGTACAGTCAATAGTACTGAGACTTAAAGTCTTGAGCAAAAATCACATACACTGACTCTAACACAAGATCATGTAGAAAATGGCATTTTTAAATTTTATTTATTGATTGTTATATATCATCACCTTATTGTGAAAAGATCTATGTTAGATTCTAACATGTCATATATGATTTTTTTACATGACGTTTTATAACCCAAATGAGCAGGTGATGTCTTCTAATTTCTTACAGCACGGCGCTCAATAAATTCTTGCCTCTCTCTGAGCTTTATTTCCCCTCTGCATATAATTAGGAGGTGAATATTTTGCTTCCTATCCTCCTAAAAGATAAAAAACTCAAAACACAACATAAAAATCAAATATATTTCATAAAATAATAATGTGTTCAAAAAAATAAGGCACCATCTTAATATCAGTGAACCACATCATACTTCAAACATACCAAGGAATCTCAACATTCCTTTGTAAAACAACCAAACTCCTTGTACACCAGTTTAAAACATTCAAATTTTCAAGTAATAAATTTGCTTAGAAGAGAGGTTCAATTAAACTTGCAAATTTCCTTGAGTTCACCTTATGCACTTGGTGGTATAAAAGTTTTTATTACATGATTATTAACTGAAACATCCTCCATGTACTATCCTTGCTCCCCACTCCTTTAATGCAAGCATTTACCTTTGACTTATATGACATTAATATTTTGTTGTTCTTTCCAGGTGGTGCTGTTTCTGTTTTGTTATCTGCAAAATAGAAGTCTATCCCAAAGCAATTAGATAAACAAAACAAGTGACATGCATTTAAAAGATAAATGGGGAGCAAGATTTAAAAAATATTAACTCTTTATACAATTTGTTGACATTCACACTAATCCACTAACATCAAATATAGCATTCCAATTTTTATTTTTCCCCAAGAATTTTGTCCCCAAAACTGAATAATAATTCTGTTAGATCCATAGTTCTCAAACTGGGCCCCCAGGCATCACAGAGCGCTACAGCAGCAAGCCCAATGGGGCAACATAGAACGTTTTTAATTTTCAAGGGCAACACAGTGATACTCAACAACTGTTCTAGTATGAGGTAGATTATGGCTTCAACATCAGATTGTTACCCTTTTGATGATGTCAGATCATTGCAAAGCTGGGTTTTTTTTGTAGTTGTGACGTAAAACAAGTACTGCGTGAGAATCAGTATGGAACAGGAAATGAGTATGGCAGTGTCTAATCTGAGCTCAAGGTTTGAGAAGTTGTGCAACACTCAACAGGCTCATATATCCCAATAACAAGTAATTGTGACTAAAAATTAAATAGGAATACTATATTTCTCTTTTAATTTAAATGTATTTTTAATGGCTACTAAGTTGTGAAATCATAAATATGTGTTAAGATATTTGGATCAAACAACTTAGTAAATGGAATAATTAGGTATTTCTTTTGGCCTGAGTTGCCATGAAGAAAACTGCTGAGACACTAAAAGCACGGCTCATCACACAAGTTTGAGGACCTTGGTTTTCTCAGTTATAAACTGTCTTAACAAGAGTATCGACTGCACAGGGTTGCAGTGAGATTAAATGGATTAACAGGTAAACAATATTTAGAATAGTATCTGGCAAGTTTATCACCTCATTACCTAAGACAGTTCTTTTCAACAGTCTTATTTCTACGTGGTAGAAAAAGAAAAACAGTTTTGCATCGGTAGCATTAAAACTTTGTAACTGCCATCATAATCAGAAATTGCTATTTAAATATACTCTCTCAGAGGAGAACGGGAGTCACTCCATTTCTTTATTTTTTGACTTCTTTGATTTTTAGGTCTCCTGGGATTGAATTCTACATGGAGTTTTTGGGTTTGTTTGTTTGTTTAACAACTAATAGCAGAATTTGTCTCTGGTCCTAACAGAGAGTTTTTAAAAATTACTCTCAAAAACTCTTTTCAAACAGGCTTACTCTTTTAAAAAGCAAAATATTTTCTAAAACATTTTGTGCGAGGAAACATCTAATAAAGTTTTGGTCTACCACATGCCCTACTCCCCAGCAATGGCTTTCCATCAGGTGCTCTGCTGTGGAGAAAGGCAGAATTAACCGGCTGTACATAAATTACAGCCCTTGTTTTGCTTAGCAAACTCCCCAGAAGTGCTTTAATTACCTTTCAACTTTTTATTTTGATGAAATTTCAGACTTATAGAAAAGTTGTAAAAATAGTACAAGATTTCCCAAACACTGATATTTTACCATATTTGTTTTATCATTTACTTTGATCATTTTGTTGAACATGGTTTCTTCCAGATTTCCCCACTCCAAATTTACTCCTTTTCTCTTTGTAATTAATAAGTATCTTGAGAAAACATACTTTGTGTCTATGTAAATATCTTGTTTCTCATCCAAATTTCAACCACTAGTTTTACCATCCATTGATGATTCAATTATTACTATAACGGTTGCCCAGTAGTGATTTTCTAATTCCATCTTTTCTTCTACATTTATTGGTTGACATTTTACAGTAAGGACTCACTTTCCCTTCTCCCACATTTATTTTCTTACTCTCTTATTTATTTAAATACCTGTGTATTCTTACTTTAGTCAATGGATTATAATACATTACTATCGTTATTTATTTTTATGCTTAATTGTCCCAGATTTGGCCAGTAGGTCCTTTCAGTATGACTGACACATCCCACCATTGTTTGAACATTTCCTAACTTACTAACTAAATACAGTGCTCAAGGTTCCTCTTGTTCTTTCCCAGCTCTAGCTTTGGGATCAGCCAGTTCTCCAAGGAACCCTAGTTCTTTTAGTAGCAAAAAAATTTTTTAAACCAAGTTCTGGGCAGTAGGTGTACTCATCGCTCCCGGAGGGTCATTGCTTCTGGGCTTTCTCAGTGGACAAAGCTAGGAAGTTATATAAATACACACATGCATATCTATTTATATTAAAAACCATGAGTCTATACTGCCTTGTCCAATTCTAATCCAACACTATAGGATTCATTCTACACTTCTCTCTTTCCACATTTGTAATTCTCTCAGTGAGAAAATTGAATCTCATTGTCCATAATATATTTACTTATTTACCCAATCCAAGAATACACAGAAAGTAGTTTTAGAATTGCTACCAAAAAAACCCAACCATTTCAAAAAAACAAACCAATTAGAGTTTAATATTCACTTACAGTTAATTTTTTCTTTATTCCAAGTGTATATAGTTTTTTTAAATTACATTCTAAACTTATTTGGGTTGAGTTAGTTCCCCTTCCACATATACACACCTGCTTTTAATGTAATTGTATATTATTCATTTGAAACCGTTAGATTGATTTGTCTGTATTCCATTTTTAGGATTTTCCCCTCTGTGTGTGTCTGTGTGTATGTTTAGTATATGAATCATTAATATGGCTCCAAAAGACAGAACCATAAAAAAAGGAATATTCAAGAGAAATGCCACTCTCCATCTTCTACTCAGTGCCCACACCTGTCACCCTTTTATACCCACCCACCTCCTATAAGTAACCAGTCTCCTTAGTTTCTGGTTTATTCTTCCTGTTTTCCTTTTTGCTTTGATTAGTGTAACTTCAAAAACAGACACATAGTTATTCTCTCACGTTCCTTTCTTTCTTGTACAAAACGTAGCATATACTCTTTTGTACTTTGCTTTTTCACTAAATAGTATACCGAGAAATCATTCCATATCGGTTTGCAGACATCTTCCTCATTCTCTTTTACAGATATATAGGGCTCTATTATGTGCCTGTACCATAATTTATTGAACTGCTATTCTCTACATGGGCATTGAAATTGTTTCCAATATTTTACAAATACAAACAATACTGTGATAATTAACCTTGAGCACATATATTTTCGCCTCGTTGGAAGTGTGTATTTAGGGTAAATTCTTAGAATAGGATTACTGGGCCAAAAGTAGACACATTTGAAGTGTTTTAGATACCTAATAAGGTTTTAATATAGAGACTTAAAGTGGATTTTTGTAATAATATTCATTATGTATTTGTCTACATTGGTATTTTTCTCTTATATTTTGAGTTACCAAACTTTGTACATCTTTTAAGCAGCATGATTATATTTTAACAAATGTGTTCTGGTGATTATAAGCAATTGAATAACAAAATCTTCCTAAGTAGTGTTAGATTTATTTAATTAGATTTTAGCTCCAAGAGTAATGACATACAAAAATAATGGGGGGGAAAATCCCTTAGATCTGGGTTTTCCTGATCCCTGGAAAACAATAGGTATATAAGGATGGATCCCATTCTGCCTGTCGAAATGATCAGAGACATAATATTTTTACATCTCTAAGGAGGAGATATTTCCTCCCAGCAGAGCTGATGATCTAAAGTCATTGGAAACATGATGAATAGTGAAGGGAGCTGGTCTGCTGGTACTACAGGGTTGGTTAGTTATACTGTAAATCATGCAGACATGGACATGTTAAACAAAAAGCTTCTCTGGATATCTTCTTCTCACTAAAAGAACAGCTCTTTAAAAAGTAAGCAGATTGGCAATTATCTTAGGCTAAGAATATACAAAATGCTGACATCAATCCCGAGAGATCCAGAGAAGTTTTACAGCTTTGAAGTCTGTAAGGCATTTAAAAAATGCTTTAAAAATATGATTTGACACTCTTGATTAAGCACCGTAGGAGTAAGGACAACTAACTCCCACCTCTACAGTCTATGGTCAGTGTAATACCATTATTCTGAGGTTTGGTATTTATATCTCTTTTGGGAGTCTTCCTTTGTGTAGAGTCTAGGATTCACACATAATTCTCTAACCCTTAGAAAGGTAGATGTTTCATTTGGAAACCTTTATGGGATTTGGGCTTTCACACATGGAGATCAAAGATAGAAATGAGTCCTCTGCTCTGTTGCTGACCAATCTTGTCAACAAATCCTCCCATGTCCCTTTGTTTTTTCCACTATAAAAATAAAATAATCTCTCTATGGCACAAATATTGATATTTGACCACATTGCTCTATCATTTATACTTCAATTAATTTTATTAATGTAGCATTGGCAAGGTTTCTCCACTGTAAATTTACTATTTTTATTTTTGTAATTAATAAATACCTTGAGGGACACACTTTGTGACTATGTGAATATTCTCCTATGTTTCTCTTAAGTGGTGAAGAGTTTCATGAAGAAGCCTCAAGTTCACAATAGAGATCCTCACCAGATATCCTTAAATATGATACTACTTAAATCACATCATGCCAAATGGTCCACACCCCCCCAAAAAGTTTCATTTATTGCTGCTTTATTCTTCACACCAACGATACGAGGCAATGCAGCCTTGCTCAAAGAGCTCAGGTTTTGGAGCATGGCTACTTACTACCTATTTCATGTGCGAGGCATGCTACTTACTACCTTTGAGCCTCAATTTTTTCCTTAGAAAAACAAAAATAATGATAAATCCCATGGGGTTGCTGTGACGATTCAATGAGCTCATGTAATATGAAAAGTACCCAGAACTGTATGCAGCACACAGTAGGCACCAATAGATGGTAGCTATTAATAAATAATAATGATAACACTATTTTGGTTAGTTTTGAGCCCCTGATGAAAAAAATTTTTTTTGGATGGAGACATTCTGTCATATTATATACCTATACTATTGATCCAGCCTTAGGTCAGAGCCAATTTAAAAACAGAAAAGCACATCCTCCCTGTAAATGGTTTTGGAGCATGGCTGCAAATTCTTCCCAGGAAGTTTAACTGTGTGTTCTATGGACCTAGAGTTCATACCAACTCTTTACTTCAATGTGGACAGTCCCCTTAGAGGTTGTTAGTAAAATGATTTCAGAGTCCTTTATTTTGTCAAGGCTGGAGTGCCACCATGAGGTCAGCTTTGGTCCTGGCAATGTTAACTTGAATTCTGTCTTGACTGCAAGAGTATCTGAGTAGTCACATTTACACTGCATTATACTTACATTAGAGCCTGAAACGTGCACTCTGTTGATTCTTGATCCAAAAAAATAATAACAAAGGTATAAAAGTTTGGATTTCCTAAGTACTTGATTTGGATTTCTAAAGTACTAGACTATTGGTAAATCTTGAGAATTTGAAATTGAAAACTGAGCCTCAGGAAAAGTGAGATTTTTATCTAAGTGTGAATGACTGCTGGTTTGTTATCTATAGCCAGTCACCCTCTCTTTGATTTATATTTTAATTAAGACCTTAAAGCTGTGATCTAGAAGTTTCCAGCTCCTGACCAATAGAAACTGCACTTAGGGGTCCCACAGAAATCTCAAACTCAACCTATTCAAAAGTAAACTTACTATATTGTCCTCACACAAACCTAGCTTTCCAGTATTCCCCACCTCCCTGAACAGAGCCACTCTCACCCAGTCACCTGAGTTTTGAGTCCTGGGAGTTAATTTAAGTTTCTCCCTCTCCCCATCTTCCTATATCCAATCACTAAGAGAGTCCTATCAACTTTACCACCTTAATGTCCTTTAGATCTGCTCCTTTATCCTCTTCCCTTTAGCTACTGCCTTCTTCCCTCACTAGACAGCTACTGCAATATTCTCCTAGTCTCCCTTACCCTAGACTTGCCTCCCTTCCATGTTGCTGCTAGAGTGATCTTTTAAAATTATGAACTGTTTATATCACTAGCTTAACTTCCTTTACTGGCTTTCAGTTCCTACAAGATCAAGTCCAAACTCCTTGGTATGGTGTGTGCGAGCTGGTCCTACTCACCTGTCCAGCTCCATCTCTTGCTACATCATCTGCTTCCAGTTTTGTGGAACCACTAACAGATCCCCAAACACAACAGGCTTTTTTCATGCCTCCTTACATTTGTTGTTACTGTTCCCTTTACTTAGAATAGCTTTACCTGCCTCACCTAATTTGTCAACATCTTATTTTTTAAGGGTATATTCAACCTTTATCTTCTCTACAAATCTTTCCTAACTTTCCACAAAGCCATCCTGCCATGACAGAGCAACTATTCCCTTACCTCCTATAAATCATACTATAGTGCCTAGAGAACTTTCTTTCTCTGTTTGAAGAGCTCTCTATTCTTAGTAGACTTTAAGCTCCTTGAGGACAAGGGCTGTGTCTAAGCTATCTCTACATCCCGAGGCCCTCGTCCATGCTGAGCACACTGTGAAAACAACAGTAACAAAGTTTGCTGAGAGGTAAGCAAGGAGTGAAGGAGAAAAAGATTTTCAAAAACATCCTTTTAGGGCATTGGCGTGATCACTCTGCACATAACAAGGTATCTCAACAGCTCCCACTGCAGGGCTGGAGACTTTGTGTTCTCACTTGCTACAGTTGAGAGACCATGTGTGTCTACCAGTCAGACCATACTGGTTTTTGGAGAAATTCCAGTTACACAAAACCATGACCCAATTTCCTCACCACTTTTATTGACGATGGTTTTAAATTGTTTTGTTTTTCCCAAGAGGGCATGGTCCCTTAATGAGTCAGCTGGACATTGTCAAGGTAGGAAGTGATACAAGCCTGACAATTTCCATGTAACTTTGTTCATTCATTCAGCCAAAATTTATTACAAAGCACCAAGCAAAAGACATAGGTCCTTTCCTAAATTCACAAGGTTGGCAGTTTCAGGGATCTTTGTGTATCTTATTTCACTTCATTAATTCAGCAAGGATTATGGGCCACTTATTATGGAACAGGCTCCATGCTAGGCCAACATAATATGAAGATAAATGAGATACAGATGCAGCTCTTAAAAAGTTCAAAGTGTGGTGCAGGACAGATGTGGGAGCAGAATTATAAACCAAAAGGAAAAGAGCTAAAATAGAGGTATTTACGAAATGGCATAAGAACTCAAAGATAGAAAATGGACTGTGTCAAGGAGGAGACATTCAGTGTAAGTTTCACAGATGAGAGGTTTTGAAGAATATAAGGAGTTTTCCAGGATGGAAAAAAGAGAGAGGACATGCTAAGAAGAGAATGTATAAAAGGTTCAGAGTTAGAAGAAGCAAAGCTGAAATGAGATGATGAAATTGAAGCTGAGAGAGGATAAGTAACTTGCCTAAGGTCACACTGCTGGCAGTGAAAAAGTGGATGGGGTTGAACCTAAGCTGAAGTTATTTATGGGAGTGTGTTGCATTTCTTGAGAGCGTTGAGAACCACTGCTCAGGACCTCGCATACAAGTTACAGGAGCTCAGACATTTAGTACACAATGGGCAATCATGAGAGGTTTTTGAGCAAAGAAGCAACATGGTCCTATTTGGGCTTTAGAAAGACAATTCTAGCATTGATTCTTACTTCTGACTGCAACTGGAACCACTCGAGAAGCTTTCAGCCATTACATGCCAGGGATCTACTCTAGAAAAACTAAACCAGACTTTCTTGGGGTAGGACTGCTTTCTTCTTCTTTTTTTTTAAGTTCCTCAAGGGATTCTAATGTGCAGTTAGGGTCAAAAATTATTCTCTAGGAGAATGGACTGAAAGGTGGGAAAGACCTAATATTTATTAAGCACCTTACTTACTGTGTTTGGGATTTTGTTACAAATGCTTTATGTAATAATCATCTATATATATTAGGATATATACATATATATATATATGTATTATATATATGTATATATATATTAGTCTGACCCCCATATCAACCATTTTGAGCCTGTGATGAACAATTGTATTATTCCTAGCCCTCAAGTTAAATGTTATAATCCTATAACCCCTATTTTACCAATGAGGAAATTGAGGCACAGACCGGCAAAATAACCCATGCAAGATTACCAAATTATTAATGATACAGCTGGATTCACACATATGTCTTTCTGATACCCAAAACCTTTACTCTTTCCTCTATATCCCATTGCCTATGAGACTAGCTTAACACTCAGAACAATCCTAAAGTAGGTGTCATGATTCTCATTTTACAAACGAGGACATTCATCCCCAAGAGGTCATAGTCAATAGGTGGAGAGGTTGGGAGGGACTTAAACTCAGACCCGTTTTAACTCCAACTACATGCTTATGAAAGCAAAGTATATAGCAAATATTCAACACTCAATGCAGTTCTTATTAGTGTAACCCAGAGCATTATTCTTAATAAGGAGAGCCATCCCTAGGGATTTCCTCTCCTTTTTGGCTCTCAGGAGGCTGAATTTCTGTTGAACTATCAGTCCCAGGGGCTCTCTTGTGGGGAGGGGGCACATGAGGAATTCTCTACAACCCTCTATCTTATTACCTGAGAAAACTTTAACCCTGGCCAAATCCAACACTACAATGTCCTCGAGCCCTGTCCAAGCAGCTGAATCGTGCTGATTCGTCTCTTTTATTTCATTGTCTCCAACTCAGATGGGCTTTCACTTCCCAGCAGTATGATGCCTTTTCCCACTGCCCCACTCTTAGAAAACATTATTTTGTATCATTTCTTCCCTCCTCAACCCTCCAGCACAACCTGACGAAATCCCATCCCACCCCCATCCCGTTATTCTCCGTTCTTTGTTGCATCAACAGATTGTACCTTTTCACTGGATCATTCCTTATAATTTACAAACATCCCCTAGCACCCATCTTTTAAAACATAACAAAACCTCCAAACCCTCCTTTGAACCTATACCTGCCTGTAGCTCGCACCCCTTTCCTTCTCAGCTAAACCTTTGGGAAGAGTTGGCTCCATCATGGTTGGTCTCCATTTCTTAACCTTCACCGCTCAACCACCTCCGTGCACCCTGCCACTGATACCAGCAGGGTCACTAATGACCTCCAAATTGCCAAATGCAGTGAGCTGCTTTTTTTTTTTTTTTTTTTGGTCTTCAGCCTCCCAACAGCCTTTGAAACAGCTAATCACTAATCTTTTGGCTTTGGGGACTCCACATTTCTTGTCTTCTTACCTCCCTGGTTCTTCTTCTCAAATTGTTTTATAGGTATCTTCTCCTCTACCTGATCTCTAAATATTGGACTACTCTAAGGGCCAGTCAGACCTGGGTCCCTTTCTCTTCCCTATTCACGCAGCTTCTCTAAGGGATCACATTCATGCTCATGTGCGTAGATATGGGTTTGTCACCACTTATGTAGGGACTGGGTTCTAAAGTTGGCTCATAAAGTTAAAGAAAGAAAACCTCATGAAAACGAATTACTCTTGGAAATTCTTTAGATTACCCATAGAGCACAGAAGCTGTGGTCTCATATATGTTGATTTTATACATGGTTGTGGGCATATTTATGTGCCAAATTGAAAACCAACATTTCATTTCCTAAAAGGCTCAATTTTTTTCCTCCCATGTTGAGATAAATCGTTTTTATTGAGCTATAGATGAAGTACTTGGCTCTCATTTAGTGGCTGTGTTTCACAAAAAATACTTATTTTTAAAGAGTAGACAGAGGAGAAATAGGAACCCTCCTACCCTGTTGGTGGGAATGTAAATTTGTGCAACTGCTGTGGAAAGCAGTATGGAGGTTCCTCAAAAAGCTAAAAATAGAAACACCATTTGACCCAGTAATTCCACTCCTAGGAATTTACCCAAAGACAACAAAACTCATGATTGGAAAAGACGTATGCCACCCCTATGTTTATTGCTGCACTATTTGCAATAGCCAAGATATAGAAGCAACTTAAGTGTTCATCAATACGTGAATGAATAAAGAAGATGTGGTACATATACACAATGGAATATTATTCAGCCATAAAAGAAAAGAAATCCTGCCATTTACAATAACATGGATGGATCTAGAGGGTATTATGCTCACTAAAATAAGCCAGGTGGAGAATGACAAATACCATATGATTTCATTTATTTGTGGAATATAAAAACAAAGCAAAACAGAAGGAACAAAATAGCAGAAGACTCATCAGACACTGAGAAGTGACTAGTGGTTACCATGGGTGAGGGCTTGTGGTGGATGCAGGGGGGAGGGGGAGGTGGATTAAAGGTCATAATAATTCACAATCACAATATAAGTTGATCATGAGGACTGTTGAACCACCGTGATGTGTACATTTGAAACCAACATAAGATTGTATATCAAAGATAGTTAAAAAAAAATCTATGTCCCAAACCCAGTCTTGTGAAGAAAAAAAGGAAGAGTAGACATATTTGGAGCAGCAAAATGCCCCCACTTATAAGACAGCAAGATGCTCCCACTTTTAAGAGAAAATCAGGATCTGAATCCACATGAGGATATAGCAGATTCACACCCCCCATCTCCTGCTCTATCCAAACTTACTTTCCTTGAGTGTAAAGGCAGCACCCACAGTATTTAAAATATTTCTCACACTTTCTGGTTGACTATATAAAACTCAAATTTTAATAAACTAAATCTTGTATGATATAACTCTATTGTACCATTTATATGTGAATGACACCTCAATTTATTTCTCCAGCACTGACCTTTTTCCCTGAGCTTCAGACTCATAGAACCAAATACCTACCTGGATGTCACCACTTAAAGTCAACCAGAATGTAACATGTCCAAAACATAACATTTGATTCCACACACACACCTCCCATGACTAATATTCACCAAAAAGTTACTTTTCCCTTACTCTTCCCTAGTTTGGTAAATGGCATACCATCTACCCAGGGTTTCAAGCCAAAAACCTAGGTGTGATCTTTGATTCCTCCCTTTCCCTTAACCTCCAAAGGAAATCTATCAGGTGCATTTAGCTTTACCTCCAAAATATCCCCAAACCTGTCCATTTATCTCCACCAGCACAGATACCACCCAGTCCATGCCACCATTATCATTTCTATTTTGGCCTCCCTGCTTCCACTGTAATAGCCAGAGTAATCTTTTATAAAACGTTCACTCATTCATTCATCAAATATTTATTGAGAACATACAAGAACTAGGGATATAGCAGTGAAACAAATTAGACTCCTGTGCTCATGGACTTCCATTCTAGGAGGGGAGGCAATGAACAAGTAAATAATTTTGTATAGTACAAATACAGTGGGGAAAATGAATATAAAAGGTGATCAGCTCTCTCAGAAAAAAATTTTGAATAGCTTCCCACGTGCTTAGATTAAAATACAAATTCCTTACCACGACCTTGTTGCAAGATTCTATGAGATCTAATTTTTAATTGTCTCTCCAACCTGATCTGTCCCACAGTTCCTCTCTGCAGTTTGGCTCCAGTCACACCAGCCTTCTATTTCCTCAACGTCCCAAACCTTTTTCTCTTCTTCAGGAATGTGTTTCCTCTATCTGGAAAGCTTTTTCTCTTTCTCAATATCCTCTTAGCTCAAATATCACTTCATCAGAATGAACCTGACTAATCTACCTAAAAGTATCTACCCCTCCCTGTCTCCATCAATTACACGGATTTGTTTCCTAGCACTTTTCATTTTCGAAAATTATCTTGTTAATTTATTCAACAATACCTTCTGCCTCCACTAAAAAAGTTTCCCGAGATGAGGAATCTGGGGATGTTGTTATCCATAAAAGCCAAGAACAATACCCGGCCTAAGAGGATCTTGGTAAATATTTTTTGAAAGAACAAATAACGACAGACCGTATAACGATAAAACAGCCCATTCTTTCCCAGCAGCCAGGCTCCACCCCCCAGCCACTTCCGCCCACGGCCAAGCCGGAGACCTTCTGGGCGAGGAAAGTTCTCTGCGCGTGCGCTGAAGGGCCGCGAAGCTCTCTGGGTAAAGATGGACGCTTACGATCTCTTTCGCCGTCTTGGTGCGGGAGCCAAATTCGACGTGAGACGCTTCTCGGCGGATGCAGCCCGATTCCAGGTATTGGGCGCAGAGGGATAGAAGCCCGAGTAACTGAGGAGGAGCAGGAGCCCGGGAATGAACTGGCTGCTGGGAGAGACGGCACTCGGAGATCCCGTGGCCGGGCTGTGGGACATTTTCCCTCATTTTGCTTGACGCTTACTCGCAGACCCACCCCGTCAAGTCCAGGCTTCTGAGTGAACTCTTTCCATCTTGTCATAGACTTAATTGGGCCTGGCACGGAAACGCGTCCGCCACCCCTTAGTTTACTCAAAGCAACAGTTGGAATCCGTTATTCAAAAGTAACCTTTTCTCCGAAACTGGTGGGAAGGAATTTAGAAAACAGAATCAGTCCAAAGCGGAGAGAACATATTCTCTCACCATAGTTTGCCCGGGTTTGGCCTGGCACGCACATACCTTTACTGTGCAGGGTTCTTTTTATTCCCGCAACCCCACAGCGTGTTCGAAGAGAAGAGCCATTTAAAAATGGAGGGAGAGGACTGACGTAGGAAAGTAGTGAGTGAATGATAAATCGGGAGAAGTCATTTGGGGCCCTGTTATGGAAAGTCTCGAGTGTCAGCCTGGATATTGTGACTAGGGACTTGTGTGTGTATGTCGGCGCGCGCGACACGTGTTTTTTTTTTCTGGCTGGCAGTGCAGTGTAATTATTGTTTGGTTATAAAGAACGTCCAGATTATTCGGGTCCAAAACCTGGGTCTGACAGTTTCTAGTTTTGAAACCTTTACAAGTTATTTGACCTCCTAAAATCTCAATTTTTCTCATTTGTAAAACTGCCGTTTACTTCCTAGGGCTGTTGAAGGAGGAAGTAATTTAATACATATAAACGTGTTTGGAAATCTGCCTGACAGCATGTGTTACTCTGATAAGCGTGTATGTGTTGGTTGCTGTTATGGTTATTATTGCTATTACTGCTATAAGGTCAGAAAGGATAGCATCGTGGATTCTGTTTGCCCAGACACACTTGTCAGCGCAGCAAATATTTGCTGAAAGGGTAAATTAAAGATAGGGAGTCATTGGACCTACATCCTAACTTCCAATACTGTTTGGATGAAAGCAGTAACAATTTGTCAGCAGATTTCATTTAAAATTTTTTTGGTTTTAGGTAGGAAAAAGGAAATATGATTTTGATTCTTCAGAGGTGCTGCAGAGACTGGATTTTTTTGGGAATAAGTCTGTCCCCGGTGAATGTGGAACATCAACTCATCAGGAACTCCAAGATGAAGAGAAAAAAGACGAGAACCTAATTAAAACGAAGAGGGAGCAGAACAAGAAAAAGAGGAGGAAGATGACTTCAGGTTAGTGCCTGATTGCTGTTTTGTTGTTGTTGTTTTGTTTTTAGTTACAAAAATAAAACAAGTTTATGGTTATAACTCTGACAATATACAGTCACTCATCAGGGTCTTTTTTTGTACTAGCAGGGCATCTGTCTTTTCCTTTGTTAATCTATTAAATTTCTTTGCCATTTACCTTTTTAATAAAGTAAATACACATGGTTTAAAAAAGTTATACAATGGTTAAAAGTAAAATTTCTTCCCACTATCTCTAGTCACCTAGTTCTGCAGAGACAACCACTGCTTATCAATTCCTTATGTATTTTTGTAGAGGTGTTCTGTTCTCATGTATTATACATCCCTTAAAAAACATGGATAGCATACTCTATATGCTATTCTGTTCTGAACCTTGCCCCTCCTTTTTTAAAATGCAATATATCTTGGAGATTTCTTGGAATCAGTAGAAAGTGCACTGCCTGTTCATTTTAACACAGTGTAGTATCCCACTGTACATTCCATAATTGCCTTAACAAGTTTCTGTGTGATGGACATTTAGTTTGTTTCCTCACTTTCATCGTTATGTAGTGTTGTAATAAATGTCATTCTCCTTATCTTTGTGTTATGTGAGTGTGTCTGTCTGATAAATTCTTAGGAATTTTAGAGTTAACATAGATTTATTTTAAATTGAGATATTTTGGAATTATCCACCGGAAACATTGTATCAGTAGGTCTACTGCTTTGTTCATTGAAACATAACTTAGTAGCCCATTATACATTGTAGGGATATTCCGTAATTGATTTGAAAAAGTTCCTGTGTTGTGTAACTTTGTTTCCACACTTTTACTGTTACATTGTTGGAAAAAGTAATTTTACTTCCCGTCTGTAGGAAAGTTTGATAAAGCCTTTCACTAAGATTAGTTTAAAAAAAAAAGCACTACCACAAATTTAGGGAAAAGATTCAAATGTTGGACAACGAGAAACACACAGATATATGTACTTTAACAATTCAGCAACAAATGTGTATAGACATACATAGTTTTAATCGGAAAATTCAAATTATTATGGATTAGTAATGATTTGGGTATATTAATGCCAACCATCTCATAAAATTTGATTTAAAAAAAAGTCATTGTAGAGGGAGAGGTTGGGGTGGGTGGATGGGGGAGGGTGCAGAGGATAAAAGGGCACAAAAATTCTCAATTACAATACAAGTTGGTCATGGGTTTGATGGTACAGCATGGAGAATATAGCCAGTGATTCTGTAATATCTTCTTATGTTGACAGATAGTAACTGCACTAGCGGGGGTGAGAATTTAATAATACGAATAACTGTTGAACAACTGTGCTGTGTACTTGACACCAATATAAGACTGTATATCAATGACACTTCAATAAAAAAAAGTCATTCTACTTTGTGATGTTCACCATCCCAGCAATGTATGAGAATTCTTTTCCTGTAAATTTGTTTGTGTATTTTATATCATTTTTCTGTTAGATTGTTCATCTGTTTCTTCCTAATTTATTAGACCCCATAATTATTAAGGAAGTTAGTTCTATGTCTAACATATTATGGTTACAAATGTGTTTTCTAGTATGTCATGTGACACCTTTATCTCTTTTCTTTCAGCCATTTTGTAGTAAATTATCTTTTCCTTTTTATATTTTTTCGTTTTTTTTGTTCATGCCTCCAAACATTAAGCCCTTAAAAAATATTTTTTTTTTTTGAAATTCTGTTTTCTCATTTGTAGTTTCATTTTGTTATGTTGAAATCTTTGACCCTATGAGAATTTGTTTGTTATAAGGAGTTCGTAGGAAACTAACTTAATTTTTCCAGATGGCTAGCTAATTTTCCTAGTATGTTGATGATCCATTTTTTTCCCTATTGGATTTAAATGTAACTTCTATTGTAAACTTATATCCCATATATATTTGAATCTATCTTTGGTCTCTGTTCTGTTGAATTGATTTATATTTCTGTCTTCATACACCAATACCAGATTGTTTTAATTACTGTGACCTTATACAATGTTATAAAATCTAGTAGAATGGTGTGGCTTATCATGTTCATTGATTGGGCAACTGAATATTTTCTCCCCAAAGTGATCTATAGAATCAATACAAACCCAATTAAAATTCCAGTAGACTTTTTGGTTGAAATTGACAAAGGACTTTTAAAAAAACCATTAAAATACATCTACCATACCCACCTATTGAACTCCTAGAATTTACCCAAGACAAAGGAAAACCTATCCTCACAAAGACTTGTAGGCAGGTGTTCATAGCAGCTTTATTTTTAATAGCCAAAAACTGGAAATGATTCAAATGTCCTTCAACAGGTAAAGGATAAACAAATTGTGTATTCATACAACAGAATACTACCTATAAATAAAAAATTAAGAACTATTGATACATGGTGCAATGTGGTTGAATCTCAGAATAACTATCCTGAGAGGAAAAAAAACAGACTAAATTTAATATATACAACATGATAACATTTATATAAAATTTGAGAAAAAGCAAAATAACCTACAGTGACAGAAAGCAGATAAGGATGGAGCCGTGCATTACAAGGGACCACGAGGAAATTTTGGAAGGTGATGGAAATAACCTTGAATAGTGGTGGTTTAACAGGTGTATATGTATGTCAAAATTGTATACTTTAAATATATGCAATTTATTACATGTCAGTTGTGCTTCAGTGAAGCTGAAAAAATTTTTTTAAATGTTCCAGAATTTCTCATTACTCTTTGCTCATCACTCGTAGAATTTTTTAGTTGTTCATATATATTTATTTTCCCATATAGACATTAAAGTCAGCTTGTCCAGTTACCAAAACAATCCCATCAGTACTTTTCATTGAACTAATATTATTTATAGATTTAGTGAGAATTGCAGCCTTTTTAGTATTGAGTAGTCCTTAGGTATTGTGTTTATTGCTTTATAAGTGAAATCTTTTCTTTCATCATATTTATTTTCTGCTGTTTGGATGTAGAGAAGCTGTCTTACTCATTGAGATCTCTTAGTGTTCAAGTAGTTTTTAGATTAATCTCCTGTTGTGTTCAAGTATACAGTTGTCTACATATTACACAGCTAAAATAACTAGCAAAATGAAGAGAATGAGCTTCAGAGCTCTGAGTTTGCCAACATAGAACTTGCCTCTCCTTTCTCCTTTTCCAATTTGTATACCTCCTGTTATTCTTTTATCTGGTTGTATCAGCTAGTACTATTTCTTTTGTTTAGTGTGAAGGTATGTCCTGTTAACTGCATATACTCAAGAATGTTGCACCTAAAATCTTTTAATTTTTTAAAATATCTTTTAGAAATTACTTCTCAAGAAGAAGATTCTACTATACAGTGGATATCATCTGTGGAAGCAAAGATTGAAGATAAAAAAGCTAAAAGAGAAAATAAACTAACTTCAGGAAAGTTGGAGAATCTCAGAAAAGAAAAGGTTAGAAAAATGTCATGGCCCCAGTAGCTTTTCTGTGTTAGTGAATTTTTCACTGTTGGGTAGTGTTGGCAAAAGTGAATTTAGGTTTTGTGAAGACAGAAGGTTGATTACCTGAGTTTAGATTTTACTTTAATGCGAACTTACAGCAAAGTAGGTATTTTGTGTTGTGGCTAAAGTTTTTAGTCTAAAATTCTTAAAAGTATCTTGAAACTTGAACAGGTCAAGATTACATATGCATACACACACATACATTATCCTGTAGTATATACTATATAATTCTTGACCTTTTCAAGTTTCAATGTTGATAATGTGTTTAGAATTAAATTTCTGAAATGTCTTATGCCCTTTTGATAAACGTAAAATTGGCCCCTTTTTTTCTCTATTAAGCTCACTGGTTTAGAAGGATTTCTTCTGACAGGAATTCTTAAGAAACCTATTTTATACCTTGGGACTAGGGGGAGTAGAATACAGAAGAAACAATAAATACACCATTGTCATGCCTGCTGCACACCTGCCATATTGCAGGTGGATTGTTCAGCCGCTTCAGTGACCCGGAGTGCAGAACTTGACTGTGTCTGGATCAGAGAATGGGAAAACAGATCAAATCAACATCACTGATTCCCCTTTTGATACTCAGTTTTGATAAATTGCGTTTAGGCAATGTTGTTCATGTGAAACCTTCATAAGATTGTATGTTAATAATACTTTAATTTTAAAAAAGTGTCCTGTGGAATCAAATTTAAATGAGAGAGTGTGCATATTTTTGTATATCAATTATACCTCAATAAACCTTAAAAATGTAAATTAAAAGAATTGTGTTTAGGTTGAATCATCAAAAAGCATTGGCACTTGTGTGCTAAGTGCCATATAAAGAATATTTAGATGGTGTAGAACTATAAATTATGACTCTGATGGTAGCACATTAATATACCATTATTCATGGCATTGATGCATTAATGTGAAGAAAGTGTGGATAGATAGGTTTCATTGTTTTGAAGGTCTGCTCTCTATGAAAGGGCATGAAATGTACCTGATATCTGTATCTTTTAGGGCTTGGAATTTAACCAAAAAATTTCAAATGCTACCAAAGCTTGTCCTAGAAACTGTTATTGTTGTTTTATAACATCTGACAGTGTATTTGGCCATATCAACCGTGACCCCTTTATTTCACTTTACAGATAAACTTCATCCGGAATAAACACAAAATTCACATCCAAGGAACTGATCTTCCTGACCCAATTGCTACATTTCAGCAACTTGACCAGGAATATAAAATCAGTTCTCAACTGCTTCAGAACATTCTAGATGCAGGGTTCCAGGTACCTACACCAATCCAAATGCAAGCCATTCCAGTTATGCTGCATGTGAGTATGAAGGTCCAGAGTGCCTCTAACATTTATTCCTCTGTGTGTTTGTGCATTCTCTTCCCTCTGTCCTTGAAATCTTCCTTTCTAGTCCGTCATCCCCTGTTGAAATCCTTCCCTTGCTTTTAAGGTCCATCTCAAATGCCTGTGCTTCCATAAAACTTGTCTTGACCACTACAACTAGATGAAATCTTGGTCCTTTACCAATGACATTCTTTCCCTTGCTGCCCAATTCTCCAAGTTATTTAGTACGTTCTTTCCCTTGCGACATTTATCTTAAACTTTACACTGCTGTGTTTTTGCATAAATTGTATTTATCTTTTCCATTTTACTAGAGTGTAAACACTTTGAGGATAGGGACTATGTTCTCTTTATCCATGATTTAGTTTGTAACTCCTGGGAACTATTTCAGAAATACAGAATTCTTGTGCATAACTTAACTTTGTTTTTTCCCCAATACCTTTTATTATTGACTTCAATAATACCTCACATACAATAAAATACGTAGATTTTAAGTGTACAGTTCAGTGAGTTTCAACAATGCATACCCTGTGTAACCATCACCCCAGTGAAGATGTATGACACATCCATCACCACAGAACATACTCTTGTGCCTTTTTGTCCTCACTCTACCCCTGCCCATAGGTAACCACTGTTCTGATTTATATTGCTACATATTAGTTTTTGCCTCTTCTATAGTGTCATGTAAGTGGTATCATTCATTATTTATTCTTTTATTTCTGGTTTCTTCACTCTGTATACTATTCTTGAGATTCATCCATGTTGCATATATCAGTAGTATCTTAATGAATAATCTTTTTTTTTTTGCATTTTTAAAATTTTGGTATCATTAATATACAGTTACATGAGGAACATTATGGTCACTAGATTCCCCCCATTATCAAGTCCCCACCACATACCCCATTATAGTCAGTGTCCATCAGCATAGTAAGATGCTATAGAATCACTACTTGTCTTCTCTGTGTTATTCTAACTTCCCCATGCCCGCTCCCCGTACATTATGTGTGCTAATTGTAATGCCCCCTTTCCCCCCTTATCCCTCCCTTCCCACCCATCCTCCCCAATCCCTTTCCCTTTGGTAACTATTAGTCCATTCTTGGGTTCTGTGAGTCTGCTGCTGTTTTGTTCCTTCAGTTTTTTCTTTGTTCTTATACTCCACAGGTGAGTGAAATCATTTAGTACTTGTCTTTCTCCGCCTGGCTTATTTCACTGAGCATAACACCCTCTAGCTCCATCCATGAATAGTATTCTACTGTATGAATATACTGCAACTTGTCTATCTACCTGTTAAAAGAAATGTGGGTTAAATTAGAGTCTCAGAAATTTTTTCTGTGGTTTTCCTTTTTGGAGTCATGAGAGCTGACTTTTTTCCGCATGTAATAACCAAGATGGCCTTCAGTTCTGGAAGCCAAAGGATACTAATTACCTTTTCATCCATACTAGTCCTTTTCATTTTCTTAGGGAACTGAAATGAGAGTACATTTAAATACTGTACTCAATATTACAGTCAATTTGTTTTTAATTTTCATTTAAGATTGTTTCTGTCATAACTTCAGTTTAAAGTTTTAAAAATCACAGTGACTTTTTGAATCACCTATAACTTACTCTGACACTCAGGTCATCACCACCTTCTATTTCTTTCAGGCATTCTGCTATTTACTAAAACCTTCCCTAGGGGCTGAGCAGCACAGATATCAGGACAAAAAGTTGGTTTTATAATTTTGCTTTGATAAAGGGGCTTAATGGGAAAGAAAATTTGAAATAATTGAAGTAGTGAATTGTCTTTGGATTTTAGTTATCCATATTCTTTACCCAGTTTAAGTGGACTTTGTTGACAGTGCTCAGAAACTCCATTGGGTCAGTGGTCACAGAGGTGAATGATGTTAAAAAAGTGATGGGAACATGAATAAATGATTCATTACATATTTTATTCTGTGGCTGGTAGCATTTGACCAGGCTCTGAAAAGTTGATGTTCTATTTCCTTGTACTTGCTTTTTAGGGTCGAGAACTTCTGGCTTCTGCTCCTACTGGATCTGGAAAGACTTTGGCTTTTAGCATTCCCATTTTAATGCAGCTGAAACAACCCACAAGTAAAGGCTTCAGAGCCCTGATTATATCACCAACACGAGAACTTGCCAGCCAGGTATGACTTGTTTCTTCTAAAGAGGATGTGTGTTGTTTGTTTCAGTCATTTCTTACTTGAGGGTAATAAAAAGGTTTCAGAAAGACTAAGGCCTGTGTTTTTTGTCATGGTCAAGTATTCTGTACAGAGCATGCTGTTCTGTATGTTACTGCATATGGGAAAACTTCAAGTCAATAATTTTCTAAAACATGATTTTAATACTTAGGTTTCTTTGGTAAATGCTCCAAGATCCTTGAAGTTGAAGGACTACTCTAACATATAGTCCCTCTCTAAAATGTATTTTCTCATTTAGAAAAATGAATCCTTATCTCAGTTTTTGAGAAAGTAAAACCCTACAGCGACTGCTCCATCCTCCCAGTGTGCTTAATAGAAAATATATGCCAAGTTGTGAAGTAGTTTTGTAATAATACTGTATTCCAAAAGCAATATGTAACAGATTGGAAGAGTTTGGTTTTATCTCTTAGAGCTAGTTTACTATATCTGAAGAAACTACTGAATCTTATTAGGCATTGAAGTTACAAAATGTTGAGATTCCAGGTTGATCTACAGATTATTATGGGTTTAAAATCAGGTATTTATGGGTTAGGAATAGATTAATTTTGTTAATAGCAAAAGAGACTGCACATCTTATCCAACTATCTTAGCAGCTAATGTTTTTATCATTTTCCATTTTAGATTCACCGAGAGTTAGTAAAAATCTCTGAGGGAACAGGATTCAGGATACACATGATCCACAAAGCAGCAGTGGCAGCCAAGAAATTTGGACCTCGGTCATCTAAGAAGTTCGGTAAGGGATTCATACTCGGGATACAGAGCATGTAAGGGATTTGGGAATTACAAATATCCTAATCACTACCTAAGAGTTCTTAAACATAGTCATGCATATAATTAGTTTGATTTTTAGAGACGTGAAAAGAGGTCTCCTCTCTACCCCCACTCAGGAGTTGTAGTTCTCTACTAGAGGCAGTTTTGTCCCTCACCCGCATCTCACCCTCCACCCAGAGACATTGGCAATGTCTGGACACTCTGAAGTGGTCACAACTGGGGAGGGTGCTACTACTGTATAGGGGGCAGAGGCCGGGTTGCTGTTAAACACCCCACAGTGCCCAGAACAGCTCCCGACAGCAAGGAGTCATATGGTCCAAAATATCGGTAGTGCTGAGCTTGAGAAACTATTTTTACTACTGATTTTTAATTTACCATAGAAGTACTCTGCAGATAAGAAAGGTTTACATCCTGACCCTTATGTCAGCCAGAGAATCTACTTTTTCTCTTTTATTTTGAGCCTCTAAGTAAAATTTCATTTAAAGAAGGGATTTTCCTGGGGGAGAAAAAAAAGGTTTGAAAATCAAACTGTTGGATTACAGTGTTCTTGCCTGTTAGAAGTGAGAAGGCAGATTAAATATAATAAAAGAGTAAGGATTTAATAGTTTGTGCTGTGATGGATAAAAAATATGTCTGTTAGTTTATTATAAGAACTTCTGTGTTGTTGGTGTAGTGAGTGTAGTGAGTATAATGTCTCCCTCTTCTCCCCATTTCAGGTTATTAACTGAAATTCGGGAGGCTTAATTCCCTAATGTAAGAGGGCTGAATGTGGGTTTTCAGTTTGTACCACTTGTTTTTCCTAGATATTCTTGTGACTACTCCAAATCGACTAATCTATTTATTAAAGCAAGATCCACCAGGAATAGACTTAACAAGGTACAGATTGTATTTTAATGTCTTTTGTGTGTGTTTTAATTTCATCCTCAGTTACTTGTATTATTGCCCATTAGAGCTTGCTCTCTGCCAGTTTTCAGTCACCGTTGATGCTTAGAAAAATGGTTTTCATTAAACTCAGAAAAATAACTATCTGGTTGGGAAGAAAGTTTTGGATTTGACAAGCAGTTTGCACAGAATTCCTGTAGACTTTCTCACATCTTTCAGCAATGGTGTTGTAGTTTATGAGGTTTATGTGAAGCTCTGTTGTTACTAATGGAACTTCATATCTTTGAGGCTTATAGAATAGAACATAAATTTATTTTCTCTTTTTACTTTTTTTCCTCCTTGTTTTTCTTTTTTTTTTTTCTGGTGTGATGTGTAGATCTGAGAAGTAACATCATGGTTTGACTTCTTCATGTGTCCCCACTCTGTACTGAAGTGTCTTGGATCTTCCAGTTAAATACCCACAAGTTGTCTTGTTTTTTCTTAGTGTTGAATGGCTGGTAGTAGATGAATCAGACAAACTGTTTGAAGATGGCAAAACTGGTTTCAGAGACCAGCTGGCTTCCATTTTCCTCGCCTGCACATCCCATAAGGTCAGAAGAGCTATGTTCAGTGCAACTTTTGCATATGATGTTGAGCAGTGGTGCAGACTCAACCTGGACAATGTCATTACTGTATCCATTGGAGCAAGGTAATTGTTCTTCCACATCATCCCACTGAGGTATTTTTTTTTTAATATAAGCCTTTTTTTGTTTGTTTTAAGGCTTAAAGGGATAGGTTGTTTGGCCTAAGGTTATTAACAGAGTTTTACTGAAAGAAATGTTTAAAGTCAAGATTGATTAAGGATTTTCTATTTTAGAATAACCAAAGGAAGATTCTCATATTGTCATATTACATTCCTATCATCATACTTTTAGTGGATTTTTTTCCATCCATAAACTATAACATGAACTGTGTGGCCACCTAGAGTATTTTGTTTCTTTGATGGCTTAGGTAAGTAGGACCCCAGAGAAGGAAGCTGGTGTCACTGACCCACTTGATTCATAATCTTTCAAAAAAATTTTGGGGAGCATTTTATGCTAAATGAGTGCTCAATAGTAGAAAAAACCTTTAGGAAATGTTAATATTCCCACTTGATAGAATATTATGCAATCCATGAAATGATAAGTGTGAAGACTATAGTTATATAAAAAAGTACTTGTAATAAATACCAGGTTAATAAAGAAACAGCCACGTGGAACGGTAAAGAATACCCTGACTACCTTAAATTTAAAACTTCAGTGTATAAAAAGAAAATAGAATAAATTCACCATAAATATATGGCAGGCAACCGAATGGAAAAAGCATTTATGACTTATTATAATGGATTGCAGCATCTTATACAGTGTTAATAAAGCCTTAACCACATCTGTCTATAAATGAATCCTTGCTCATCATTAAGAAAAAACTTCAGCCATATATATTAACCTTAAAACTGTTCTCATTTTTTCCAAAACTTTTACTTTTAGAAATTTTTTTATAACTAAATTAGATACATGAAAATATATGACTAGAATACAACAAATTGTCAAAGTTTATTCTAAAATTATAGAATTATGGACAGTTTGTTTATACTTTTCTATGTTTTCAAATTTTGTTTAGATGACATTTTTATAATTAGAACAAAACATTGAAAAATTACAACTTTGTCTTCAAGTTATAATTAATTACTTATATTGACAATGGAAAACTTGATTCTGTTGGAGTTGTGTAAATTTTTTCATTTCTTTAGAATTCAGAGGGCAAAAGCAAAAATGGCTCTTGGAAACTACAGTGTATGTTTTCTTTTCAGGAATTCTGCAGTAGAGACTGTAGAACAAGAGCTTCTCTTTGTTGGAACTGAGACTGGAAAACTTTTGGCCATGAGAGAACTTGTTAAAAAGGTATATTTGGACTACATTCTTGAATTTTTGATAAAGTTCACCAAGCCTTATATTACTGGCAGGAGGCTGACTACTGTTCCTATATCATATTTAGTAATCCAGTGGTAAATTCTTAAGAATTACATTGGGCCAACTGTTGTTCCAAGGTGGGAGTCTTACCTCTTAGTATATGATAAGTCTTCTGTTCCCAGCTCAGGGTAGGCTAGGAAAAGACCTGTCTTATGCCCTGAAAGCTTCCTTTCTTCACTTCTACATATGTATCTACCCTGTTATCGCCCTGCATCCCTGTGCTGGTTTCTTAATAGAACTGGAGCATTGTGGAATGAGAGGGACACTGAGTGAGTTTTCTGTTTTTATCCCTCCAGTAAGTATGAGTAGAAGCCATAATTAAAAGGTTAACTATGAGGGGGCAGAGTTGGGATAATAAAAGAAATATAAATCCTAAGCTCAATGTGGGGGGAGCACGGGGAAGGTAGTATAGCACAGAGAAGACAAGTAGTGACTCTATAGCATCTTACTATACTGATGGACAGTGACTGTAATGGGGTATGTGGTGGGGACTTGATAATGGAGGGAATCTAGTAACCACAATGTTGCTCATGTAGTTGTATATTAATACAAAAAAAAACTGATGGGAAAAAGTGAAAAACTAATATTCAGATGGTAGACTTAATCCTACTCATAGTAAAAAACACATTTTAAGAAAATGGACTCAGCACTGCAATTTAAGACAGAGATTTTCAGTACATCCAGTACAGTAGATTTCAAGATAAGAAATATTACCAGAGATAAAGAGGCTCATTTTTTAGTAATGAAAAGAAAATACATAAACTATAAAGCTTCTAGAAGAAAACATTGGAGAATATTTTCATATTAGGAGAGGGAAAGGTTTCTGAGAAAGGATACAAAAGGCACTGACCAGAAAAGAAAAAATTGGATAAATTGGACTTCATTAAAATTAAAAACCGCTGCTCATCAAGAGTAAGAAAGTGAAAAGAAAAGCTACAGACTGGGAGAAACATTCACAAAGGAATTATATCTGGGATATATAGGAATTCCCATGCCTCAAGAACGACCCAAGTAAAATAGACAAAAGAAGGTGGGGGGTGGGATGGGCAAAATGGGTGCAGGGGGTCAAAATGTACAAATTTCCAGTTACAAAACTGATTAGTTCTCAGAAGGTAATGAACATCTACAGTATAATAATATTGCATATTTGAGAGGTACTAAGAGAGTAAATCTTAAAATTTGCCATTGCAAGAAAAAAATGTAACTAAGTGTGGTGATGGATAGTAATTACTGTGGTAATCATTTCCCAGTATATACAAATATTGAATCATGTCACACACTTGAAACTAATAAAATGTTATATGTCAGGAAATAAAAATAAATAAGTCCTAAGCTCTGCCCCTGGAATTAGTCTTTTTTAGGGGATAAAATAAATATACCTGTGTAATAGTTTGTGATAAAGTACCATAAAAGACTATAGAATGTTTTTCTTCAGCATCCATATAGTCATAATGAGGGTGAGTTGAATTGGTTGGGGAAAGCCTTAGAGAGGAAGTGCTACTCATCTGAGCCTAGAAGGATTTGTGGGATAAAAAAAATGGAGGGGGAGAGTACTGATGGCTGAAGTTGCGGCTGGAGTGAAGTCTTAAGAGGTGGAGGTGAATACAGTGTGTTTGGAGACAATTGAAGAGGTTACCTGTCTGAGGCAAAGAGTTTATGGTGAGAAAGATCAGCTTGGACAGGAAAGTTGGGATCACATTGAGAGAAACCACTGGCCATTTTTTAAAAGTGTGGCCACATAATTTTTAGGGAAATTAGTTAAACAGTGGCATAAAAGATGAATTGTAATGGAAAGAGACTGAAAGTAAGGCAACAAAATAGCAGACTATTAAATTAGGCCAGTTAGAGATGAGGAAGAAATAAGGGAGGGTGACAGCTTTAGTGATGGAGCATTAAGAAGAGTTGGAGGATGGAAGGGGAAGAAGGTGTTTGCAAGTGTCTGGTTATTACAGAAGTGGTTAAAAGCATGAACTTTTGGAGCTAGACTACCTGGATTGGAATTCTAACTTTAGGCAAGTTAACCTGTTTCACAGTTTTCCTCGTCTGTAAAATGGGAATAACAATATCTACCTTACAGAGTTATTTTAACGAGTAGATACAAATATAGTACTTAAAATAGTGCTTGGAACATAATAAATGCTATATGCACTAGTTTTATTAATATTATTAAGGAGATGATTTGGCAGTAGAACATTTAAGGTTTTCACAGATAACTCACATGGAGATTATACACTAGGGATTTTAAATCATGTATGAGCTTTCAGGGGTCTGTAACCCTCTGAAATGATGTGTTAGATTTTGTGTGAATGTGTGGTTGCCTTTTAGAAAGCTTCATAGTTTTCATTAGATTCTGAAAGGTATGTTTGAACCAAGATAAAAACGTTAAGGCCCACTGTAGACAACTGAAAATACAGAAAGCTGGTTTGAGAGGGAGGTGGGGTTTAATGATATAAATGTAAAAATCATCTGCTTAGAGGTGGTAGTTGAAAACATATTTAACTTAAAAAGATAAAGATTATATTGAGAGAACTGAGAAGCAAAGACTAAGCTTTGAGGGAAGGGAATACCCACAATTAGAGAAAACAAAAATTAAAAAGACAGTTATTACTAGCAGAATTTGAAAAGTTCTGAGACACAGAAGCCAAGAGATGATAGTTTTAAGAAGTGGGCATCCATCACTGTAGAAAGGTAAAGTAGATTAAGTAGACAAGATTACTGGAAATTATAGCTCAAGCTGAGTAGAGAATGGATAGTGAGGAAGATGGAGCAGATTTAGCCCCCTGGTCTGAGAAATTTGGCAATGAAAAGTACATTGAATTGGGTTCTTTTATGAGCTAAAATCATAAAATACTTTTATGAGCTAAAAATGAAATACTGTGATTGTATTCTTGATTATGGGTTATGTGTGCTTATTTTTGCCTTCCTTCTTTTAGGGTTTCAACCCACCTGTTCTTGTTTTTGTTCAGTCCATTGAAAGGGCTAAAGAACTTTTTCATGAGCTCATATATGAAGGTATTAATGTGGATGTTATTCATGCAGACAGAACACAGCAACAGGTAAAGTTAAATGTATATTTTCAAAATGATAACTACTAAATTTTAAAATATTGACATTAAATATTATGAAGTACTTGTCCATTCCTGGAGTGGTACTAAAACATTAAATATGTTCTTTTAACCAGAGAGATAACACAGTCCACAGCTTCAGAGCAGGAAAAATCTGGGTTCTTATTTGTACAGCATTGCTAGCCAGAGGGATTGATTTTAAAGGTGTGAACTTGGTGATCAACTATGACTTTCCAACCAGCTCAGTGGAATATATTCACAGGATAGGTGAGTTGTCTCCCCACCCCACCCCACCCCACCGCCCCACTCACTTATCTTACTTAGCACCTCTATTATTCCCTTCAGACATGCTCATTTTTTAGTGCTGTGAAAATCCAGTAACTTTTATATGTGAATCTTGAAGTTCTCTCTCCCCCAAAAAAGTGTATTTTTATGGTCTGATTTCCCTTAGGTCGAACTGGAAGAGCAGGGCATAAAGGAAAAGCTGTTACATTTTTCACTGAAGATGATAAACCATTATTAAGAAGGTAAGTTAGGAAAAATAACAGTATTGAGAAGGCAAGATTATGTCATTATTCATTTATATATACACACACATACACAGTTAACAGATAATTACAAAATGGCTAGGTCCCAAATTGTGTTAATGCATTAGTCAACCAAATTCTAGCCATAAGAAAATGAAAAATGATCAAAGGGCATTGTTTTTGCCCTTCCATTATTAGAATTTGGAAATATTCATAATGGAATGTTCATTATTAAGTTTCAGGCTCACAGGATTCTCCCAGTAGCCATTATTTGGTGTTACTTACAGTGCTACAGTGATATTTTGGTTAGTGAGTAGTTTAAAAGTTAACCCCTGAATCTCTTCAGCCCAGTAAAGATTATTTCTAGTCATGGTGCATCCTTCCCATTGCTATCAGGGGCAGATGGAGTTTTATATTTAGTCCCAGGAAGAAGTATTTTAGTAACACATGCCAATATTATTCAATTGTGGCCCCTTGACACATGGGTAACATAATATATTTCTGGAATCTTGAGTCTTAATTTAACCTATCATCATAGATTTTAATAAAGAAGCTGAATTTCCTAATTTTGGCTGCTTACAGTAATTTTAGGCTGATGTAAATTGATAGCGCTTCACGTTTCTAACAAATAAAATTGAGTTATGGCCCAAGGTTGTTAGTACTTTGATCTGTTTGTCAGTTTTGGCAGAGACTTTGGTTTGTGCCTTCTGAGTCTTGGCTCTGTCAACCTTGGTTTGGCTTTGAGCAGACTTTCACATGTGCCTGTGTAGGGGAGTATATTCTAAATGACTGGACTCACCTAAGGTCTCCTTAGCAACTCTAAGCACATGAATCTGAGGACCCCCATATTAGCATAACTATGCATCTCAGTTTTCTATCTGGGAAATGGGGATAATGATAGTATTTACTTCTAAGGATGGGGTTTGAGTCAGTTACTATATCTGAAAAGCTTAAGACAATGCGAAGCCCGTGCTATCAATTAATAAATTTAAGCTTGACTCTGCTTCAGTTAGTATCTTACCCAAAAGTGGGCCTAGTAGCTTTTTATGGCTTGATAAACATTAGGTAGAAATAGCTGCTATCTAAAACCATTCATGAATAATTTCTGTCCAGCAGTTCTCTCTGTAATCCATTATGATTTTACATGTGATAATAAGAACACTTCACTGGATTATTTTCCTTCTTGTAGTTGTAGTTCTCTTATATCATGCAGAGAGTTTAAGTTCCTGAACATCAGTTTGACCAGATACAAATTTATGTTTATGGGTACCTTTTTCAGCATTGCAAGTGTTATACAGCAGGCCGGATGTCCTGTACCAGAATACATAAAAAGTTTCCAAAAATTACTAAGGTACAACTTGAATTTACCTAGATCTTCTCTTTCTCTATCTCTTTGCATATATATTCTTGATATTACACTCCTACACATTAAAGTTTTAACAATATTATACTTCTAGAACACTTTAAGATAAAAATTTTCCTTTTAAATATTTGTGAATAGTGTATGTTCTTGTCAGTTTTTTCATTCTTGATATTTTAAGTATTTTCAGATTTAAAAAAAATTATTCAGTATGAGTGAAACACACTTAGGCTTTTAGTTGATAAAAGTGGTAAAAAAGCAGTTAATTGGCCAAAATAAAACTAATGATTGTTTGGCACAGGATATAAGGGTGACACAGGATGTTTTAATTATTATTGGTGCCCTTTTGAAAAATCATCTTTTTGGGTTACCTCTCTAAATGCTGTTAGGTAATCTAGTAGATATTAAAGTGAATGCAGTTTCATTGTAAACCACCAAGTGGATTGAAAAATGAATTTTGTGATCAAGAATCAAAACTAGTTTTATCTGTAGCTCTTTTAAATTAAGCTGCACTTAATTCTTTCTTCTCTTTGTAACCTTCAGCAAACAAAAGAAAAAAATGATTAAGAAGCCACTGGA
This sequence comes from Smutsia gigantea, assembly GCA_032199065.1. Classification (NCBI taxonomy): domain Eukaryota; kingdom Metazoa; phylum Chordata; class Mammalia; order Pholidota; family Manidae; genus Smutsia; species Smutsia gigantea. The sequence goes on from JAVSCE010007649.1 coordinate 89,113, forward strand.
AAGGGAGAGCATTAGTACAACTCCGAAATATTTCTTAGAAAAAGCTAAACGGTAAGTAAAGAGTGAGCAAAGTTAACTCTGTCATGTAGTTATAGTAGGCAATAGTTTTCCTTAGGATAAATTTTTAGAAGTAGAATTGATAAGTTCACAGTCTGTTGAAGAATGAAATAAAAAATAATTTATCTTATTGCCTGTGATATTGGAACTTGGATGATTCAATCTTGGATTTTTCCTGTGTCTGTATACATATTAATGATCTGTTTTTTTCTGTCTTTGAAAATATAATTTCAATTCACTGTGAGTTAGAATGACACTGCCCACCATCTCCACACAGCCTGCATCAGGACATAATACTGAGGCCAATAGTTAGGACTGTTGATTCACATTAATGGAGCCTTCCTTGAAGCTCCATAGTCTGGGCAAGATTTCAGTATAACTGGGCTTATGCTGAAACACACTGGAATACCTTCAAAGAGTATGGCTTGGGTAAATTTGTAGTAGCTAGCTGAGTTTTTGAGGAGTTTAAAGCGTAGATTTTTTAGCATACACCCAGGACTACTTTTCTTAACCATTACTGCTAGGAAGTTACAGGTTTTGATAGGGGTAGGCTAAAGTATTCTGAACAATACTCTTTTCATTATTTAAAGAAAATCACATTCTTCAAATTCTACCAGCACCAGTCAGTATATATTAAATGTAGGCACTTACCAAGTACCTGTTGTCCTGCCAGATACTGGATGATAGCAGCATATACAAATGAATATAAAATAAGACTCTTTTCTTGGCGTTTTATAGGAGTTTATAAGATTACACATGAAAAAAAATTAGAGAATAATTTTTAAATACAACTGAAGTTTAGGGAAGAAAAAGATCATTATGGGTTGGTATAGTTACATAAAGTTTCAAGGAGTTAGAGCTATCCTGAAGGATTGGTAAAATTTAGGCATGTAGAAGGAGCAAGGTAACAAAGGCATGAAAACTGGGATACACTTCCTTCTAAGTGGGTCAAGAGTCTTACTGACATTTTGTATTGACTATGGAAAAAAATCAGTTCAAGAATAAAGAGTGTAGAGTGTTGCAAAGTTTTAGTGCAATTTTAAACTTTAATAATTTGAGAGGAGTAAATGCTACAAGCTTATAAAAACACCATTTAAAAGAATAATCATACAGAAAAAAAAGAATAATCATTTAAATTTTGTGCTTACTCAGTTTTATGAGTTGTTAATATATTTAAAAAATTTTTTGGTGGCCATAGTTTGTGGATGACACAGACCAGTGGATTAGTAGAGAAGGTCACCCTGCCTGGTCACCTTGGGCACCTAATCTGTCTCAGATCTTTTCTTATGTTCCTATCAGAACTGCTGATATCAGAACCACTGCACATGCATCAGAACCTCCTTTTTTGAGTCATCATAAAGCTAGGATTAGAAATGCAGTCCTTTCAGGTACCAAGCAGCAGCTGATGAAAGTTTTTAACTAGAATCAACTAGAGCATAAGATGGTGGCTATGTTGAATTTTAGTAAGAAACATCAATATTCTAAATAATTACACTTGAAGTGTTAATTTTAAAAAATTTGTAGCATTTGTACTTGAGGTATTAAAACTTAAAGCTGCACTAAAACTTTGGAAATAATTACATAAATAGCATCTCTGCCACTGAGGGTTGGTTCAGGATTAAATGAGTTAATGGACATCTAAGAACTTTGCATTACTATACTGTAGTATTTTTTTCAAAACTTTTTTCCTTTTCCTGTATTAACACTTAGTTGGTAGCCTGCACTAAACTCTAAAAGTCAGACTGTCAGGGTGCATGTCTAACATTTATTACTAGTGTGTAAAGATCAGCTACTCAATCACTGTATATTTACCTCATCTGTAAAATGAGGATAGTCGTAGAATCTTCTTCATAAGTTAGGAAGATTATTCAACTTGATACGTATAAGCACCTATAATAGTATCTAGCACCTAATGTGAACTCATTATTAGGTCAGGATCAGAATCTCTTTTATATCATGTAGTATAGTTTATTGTGATGTCTCTGTCTCACTTAGGTGATTGTGGTTTTCTAAACACAAGAAAAGATCTGAGACAGATTAGGTGCCCAAGGTGATTGTGGATGTCTAATGCATCTTTGTATTCCTAGTGCCTCATATATTTGATTATACAGCAGATTTCAGTAAATGTTTATTAAACTGGTGAGTTTTGTAAAGCATATATGTTTGGAATTTCTGATTCAGCTTTCCTTACTTGTCACAGGAAAAAGGTCACTAATCAGAAAAGCAAGAAGAAAGTAGTTCTTGGTGATGAAAGTTAAAAACAGATGTTTTTAAAAGACCATCAGAAATGTAATTTTATGATCCCAGCACGAATGTTGTTTTCATGGAATACTTCAAGCCTTATCATCACCCAGATATTTGAAATCAACTGTGAGAACATAGGACTGATCCTAAATTACTGGTGCATGATGTCAGATTTCAATTTGTAGGTGACTTTAAGATAATTATACTGTGGAAATAACATTGATTGACATTTCTGTGGTTTGAATCCAGAGAGATGCTTCTTATAGAAGAACAAAAGCTTACACTAAAAATAACAACACCCAAATGCGGTGAATTCTTAAGGATTTTTACCTTCAAGTGTGAAGGAAAGTGTGACGTATGCTGTGGAAAGGCTTCTGGAACCAAATTTCAAAGTAAAACCTTGATATTAAATGTCCCTTCCCACTATCACCACTCTCCCCGACTTTTTTTTTTGGATGGACAAGAAGCAGCACATATTATCTACTAAGAAGAAACCTACTGCTCTCTTATTTTTACTACTTATAAATTTATTGATGGTCTTTTGTGATATGAGCCACAACAAAGAGATGCCTCTTCTGTGGCTGATTACTCAGTTTCCCTAAGATTTTAAATTCTTTGGTCTATTAAATAGCCTTAAACCTCATTGGTAACATACCTCGTATCTTACCTCATAATGTTACAACTATAAGATTATGGTCACTGTCTCCCTTCTTACTCAATTTTCCATCATTGAAACATGCTCTTTCCTGTCTCTTTCCATTCAAGATGACTTGGCTCCAAACTGTTAAATGTTTTATCCTGGTAAGGAAGAATGTTCCAGTTACTTGATACACCTCTGCTCCATTCTCTCACAGCTTTTTTTCCTGAGGCTTTATGGCCCTTCATCCATTTAGTAAAACAGGTCTCTGCCAGAGGTAAAGGATTATGATCATACAGTGATAGAGACTATTTACTATTAGCAGATTTTTCTCAGATGCTAGTTTTGTACAGTGGAATAAAAAACCGACCCATACATGTAAGGCACTTGGAATGGCACCTGACATGACTTTCAGTCATTATCATCAGTACTGCTACAATACTTCAATATAGGTAGCTTTTTCTCAGCAGCAATTCAATTAAACATGTGTTTCCTTTATTCTCAGCCTTTTATTCTAGATTCAGAATAGGTAGGCTCCAACTTGAATATTTTAGATGGGACAAAAATTGTTCATCTTCAGAATTTATGCAAGTGGAGACCTATTGCTACAAGGTGCAAAAATAAGTATTTAGAAGCACAGGGGATTTTGCTCTTACAAACAGATCTTTGATTCAGTATATATTTTGGAGGTAGATGTAGTGGTGCCATCCGTTTGCCTGCTGAATGACTGAGTAAATTCTTTAATTTCTTAGAGCTTTGTTTTTTCATGTATAAAATTGGGGGTAGTACCCACTATGTCTCAAGATTGAAAGTATTTGGCACTATGTGTAACATGTCATAAATTCACAAAAAATACCTTTAAGCAAATATACTTGTAGGAAGACAAAGCTTGATAACACAGCCCCGGCCCTTACAGTGTAGTGGTGGGATGAAGTAAAGGAACAAATACTGTGGCAAATGCTGTGTCAGATATAGGGCCATGATGCTGAAATGTTGCAGGAGGGCATCTAACCTGGACTGGAGATGTCACAGAAGGCTGACATCCTGAGCCAAGTCTCCCAGAGGTAGGAGTCAACAGGCAGAGGAGAACAAAGTATTCAGGCAGAAACAGAGATCATGTCTTCTGTGATCCTTGATATACTCCCTTCATTTGACTTCCTTTTTTTAGTATTTTCTCTTGTGACACCACCCCATCCTTAAATAAATTGCTATATAAACCTGTATCAACTTGGTATGTCAGTGGATTAATACTGAATGCCTTAATGTCAGCTGGGACTGTGCTATACAAATTTCAGTCTCATCTAAAGAAGGGGAACAATGAAATCAGACAATTACGAAAAAGAACACATGAAAATTGAATAGCTGGCTCTAGTAAAATAAGCAAGGACTTTGTGAAGTCAAACACTTGGGTTTGAATCCTGCTGCTGCTGCTTTGCAGCTGTATGACCAGGGCAAAGTACATTTCAGCCTTTATTTTCTCTTCTGTAAAATGCGAATACTAACTCTTAGGGACACCGAGTTTTGAAAAAATATAGTAAAATTCCTAACCAGTGATTTGAGCCCAATAAACAATATTGTTACGAATTGTTTCCCTGTAAAAGCCCTGGGGCAGGAGTGAAAAAGAAAAATGCATTTAATTCACCTAACCTACTGGAGGACCCCGCCCCCCCAACCCCCCAACCCCCCAACCCCCTAACCCCCCAACCAGCCCTAGAGCAGAGCTGTGCGTGGAGCTCCAGCGCCCGGATGGGTCACGTGGCCAGAACGCCGCTACTACCCGGGCGCTGGGGGTCACGTGCGCGCCCGCCCCGCCCCATACCCTAGTCCGCGGGGAGGTTGGGCCTAGCATTTGCCCCGGAAGTAGCTGTCTTCATCTGACAGCTGCTTGGAAGGCGGCGGCGGCGGCGGCGGCGGCGGTGGCGGCTGCAGGCTCCGAGCAAGATGGCGTTGCGGCCGGGAACGGGCGCTGGCGGCGGCGGGGCCGCGGGAGCTGGTGCGGGGGCCGCCGGAGGAGGAAGGTGGGTACGAAGAGCTGGCCCGGGACCTGCCTCGCTGCCCACTGCCTCCCCCACACCCAGACGCAAGGCTGGCCCCCGCAGCGGCTAGGGCTCTGGCGGTTATGGCTGTTTCTCCCTGCTCCGACTCCTTTCCCTTTGAAACTGGACTGCGGGAGAAGGGTCGTCCTCCCGGACCTGGGCCGAGGGGGCGGGTGGAGCCCGAGCGCCTGACTCCTGTCTTCCAAGCACAGGGCCGCCGGCTGCTGGGGCCACGCGGGAGCCGCGAAGGGGAGGGTCCGCTGACTGGGCTGGGGAGACAAGGAACCCCGACGCCTCTCTGCTGGCACTGGCTGGCTCAGAAGTGGCCAGAGACTTCTCTGCCGGGGCTTTCCGGGCTTGACAAGGGATATTGTAGGGAAGGCTCTGAAAAATCTGGTTACGAAGCTGGACAACTGTTTCCAAGATGTGTGGGTGACCTGTTTGAGTGCCCTGTCCTTTTTGTTCACTCCTTAACACGAGAAACAGGAAAATCTGAAGACCTTTGAATTAGTATGTAGAACTCTTGTAGACGTAACTCTGTAAGACTTGTCTCGGTATTAAAAAATGGTTCACTGTTAAGCGGCAGTTACGCAGTTATTAGAACAAAGCTTCCAGACTTACTTAGCCCTTAAATCTGCCTTCTGCCGTATTTCAGCTAGTAATTGCCTTGTGTTCTCATACACGAAACAATAAAGGAGATATTTTATTCCGGAAGTTTTCACCCCACCTCTGTAACGACATAATCTGATTTTATTTTGTTAGCCAACACATACTGCTTACACATTTGGAGATAAAATTAACTTTTTATCATTAGCATCCTAAATTATTTTTGGAGAACAAACTTGTTAGTTTTTTGATATGCAGTGTTTCAATTTTGGAGTCATGAACACTGAAAAAGTGTAAGATCTTTAAATTTATCACCTCTTGCAGGTGCTTATATATATGCTAGGAAAAAAGCAGTCACTGTTCAATAAACCACCTGTGTGCAGCCCCATTTTGCATTCATTTTCTCTACACATCTTTCACTGTAGATTTAAAACTTTTTCTTTTGTTTTCTCGTTGCCACTGTTTCATTAGCATTTTTCCTTGAGTATGTGATACAAATCAGTTTTTGGCTCGGGAAGGCAAATATGTAATAATCTCTTTCCTTTTTACATGTGATAATAGTTTCTCCAGTATTCTTGAGTGGCATTAATTTGATCAAGTATGATTAATCACAGCATCAAGTTCTGGGAAAATACAAACTTAAAAAACTTTGGTATTCTAGGCACAATTTTTTTTTTCATGTTGCTTATTTTGGGCAAGGAGGACCTCTGGTGCAGAAAGTTGAGTGGGTCATCCCCTTAGTTTATAATATTTTAACATCATCGGTCCGTGAACACAAATTTTAAAAATATGGCCTGAATTGTGATAGAAATTAGAATGATTGATCTTAAAGTTGCTTTCATCTATAAAATTTGGCAGTAGTAACATCTGTATTCTAAAGCTCTAGAGGATATGTGGGAGAGAAAAGTGGTTAAATGATCTTTACCTTAAAAATGTAGGGTAAATGTTACATATATTGGAAACTTTGAGACTGAGAAACTCAATAAAGAAAGAATATTACAGTTTTTAGAGAGCAGTGGTAAGGGCTGAGGTTATGTCATAAGGAATCTGACAATAATGGTAGCCTAAATATATTCTAGAGGAAAAAAAATAGAACCAGACAACCTCTCTCAGCTTTTAATGGAGAAAATCCATGAACTATAATTTACTGTATTTCTTAGATACTTGCCCCTGTTCTAAGAGACTAAGCAAAAAATAATATCGTTTTCCAACTTTATTAATATTAACTTATTTTTGTTTGGTATTCTGGATGGGCTACTTTAGTATAAATGGTAGAGTTGTATAAAGGGCAAAATTTACCCAGGAGATAAGGGGTATAGTTTTTATTTTATTATTATTTTTTAAAGTATGGCAGGAAGAAGTGTTGAAAGATCTTGATTAGTCTCTGTTCTTCTGGGATATTATCATTTGTGAGCTTGTCTATTTTTTTCCTGCTCTAAGTTCCTTAAAAGCTTCCTCATCTTTTCATTTTCCATTGCTTCTAGCACATTCTAACACATGGAAAACATGTAAATATTTGTGGATTTAAGCTACATTGAAAGCAAAGAAGAGGTATTTCAGCTGGGCCTCATTTGGATGAAGAGGAAGGGGTCAAGAGAGTGTCATAGAGATGGAAAGGTGTACTGAACACTAGGGAACAGTGGGTTGGCCAGATGGATTGTGGCACTGAGTGGAAGAGAAGAGTTTGTGAGATAAAACTGAGAAGTTGTGCTGAAACTGGAGAGGGCCTTGAATACAAATAAGATTCAACTTAATGGGGAACCATTACATAGTTTTAACCTCAGGGGTGGCCTTATCAAATGGTCCTTTAGGGAGATGCACCTGCCTAATCTATATGAGCTGCATTAGAAGTCAGAATTTGGAGTGGGGAGATCCATTAGGAAGTCTTATTGGAGTCCCTGCCTGAGAAGTGAAGGCTGATCTAGGTTAGTAGCAAAGGTAACTCACAGGCAGGGTGAATGAGATAGGCATGTGACAAGTAGAGATCACAGTCCTGCTTTAATAGTGGAACAACAGTAATAAACAGTGTATCTTTGAAATCAAATTGTTGGTCATCTTGCTGCCCAGTTTTTGCCAGATTTTGTGCTGGTTATCAATGTCTTGCCAAGCTGTTTGACAAACCAGTTGTTAAGCATGTTGATATTAACTGTCTAAACATTTTAGAGAATCATACTAATGCATAGTCACCAAGTAGTTTGGGTTGCTAAGTAATTATTAAGTAAATCATGTTTGTCAGTCATGTTCTTAATTTAGTTTGTGTTTTTAAAGTAACTTTTGTACATCTATACATTTATTCTTGCCTATTTGGTAGTCTCAGTTGGGACCCTGGCAAACCTGCAGCTCTGTGTTTTCATTTGTTTAGAGGGGAGATGGACACGGTGGTGAAAGGGATTGCATAGAGCTTCACAGTTACTCTATGGCAGAGCTGGAAAAAAGAAAATATAACTTGCATTTCCAGTTTTTACTTAACCACCAAGTCATATTGGTAATTGTAAATCTTAAGACTGATTTTGAAAAGTCTGGACTTTACATAGCATAACCAACTCCTTAATTATTAGTGATCATTCAGTTTTCACTGGAAGAATCCTCCAAGGTTGTCCTTTGTTGTCTTCTCACTATGTATGCATGTTCCCTTGACCGTTTTAGCCACAGCCAGAGCTTAATTTTTTTTAAAACCTTTACTTAAGAGTCTAGCTAGATTGATCTAAACTCTTACTGAGCTTGAGTTACTTTTCTAATTGCTTACTGGATTGTTCCTCATGGACACACCCCTATCACCTTTTTCCCCAAACCTATTCATATTGGGTTCCTGTTTTCAATAAATACCATCACCCTTCTTGAGTTGCTCTGGCTCGAAATCTCAGCATCATCTTAAGCTCTTACTGCTTTTTCACTACTCTTTCCCATTCTGGCAGTTGCCAAGTAGCTTTCATTCACCTCTTCATTTCCATTCCCACTACTCTGGTTATGACCTTTTTCATCTCTTATTAAGATTATTATGATAGTTTCTTAGCTAGTTCTTTTTACTTCACATCTTCTCTTCCATACCCTGTTACCAGAGAAACCTACAGTACTGTACATTTCTGATTATTTCACTCTTCTACTTAAAACCTCTGACACCAGGAAAATGCATATTCACATCACAATAAGATAACACTTTGCACCTCTTAGGGTAACTTATTAAAAAAAAAACCCAGAAAATAATAAGTGTTGGTGAGGATGTGGAGAAATTGGAACCATGTACATTGCTGGTGGGAATGTAAAATGGTACAGCTGCTGTGGAAAACAGTTTAGTAGTTTTTCAAAAGTAAATATAGAATTACTGTATGATCCAGCAATGCCACTTCTAAGAATATACCCAAAAGAATTGAAAGAGGGACTCAAACAGATACTGGTATACCAATGTTTATAGCAGTGTTATTCATGACATTGAAAAGGTGATAACAACCCAAGTGTCCATCAGCAGATGAATGGATAAATAAAATGTATGTACAGACAACAGAATATTATTCAGCCATAAAAAGAAATGAAATTCTTATACATACTGCCACATGGATGAACCTTGGAAATATGCTTAGCAAAACAAGCCAGATACAAAAAGGACAAGTATTGAATGATTCTACTTATTATGCGGTAGCTAGAATAGGCAAGTTCAAGAGACAAATGTAGACTAGTGGCTACCAGGGCTTGGGGGGAAGGAGTAATGGGGAGTTATCGTTTGATGGGACAGAGTTTCTGTTTGGGATGATGAAAAATTTCTGGAAGTGATTGTGATGGTTATGGATCATTGTGAATATACTTACTGTCACTTAACTGTATACTTAAAAAGGATGAAAATGGTAAAATTTTATGTATATTTTACCACAGGTAAAAAAAAATCTGACAACTTCACATAATATTCAAATTTTAAACATTTTAAGGGCCCTTTGCAATCTGCCCATTTCTAATCCTGTATCTTATATAGGCAGACCTCAGAGATATTGTGGGTTTGGTTTCAGACCACTGCAAAAAAGTGATTATCCTAACAAAGTGAGTCAAATAAGATCTTTGGTTTCCCAGTGCATATGAAAGTTATGTTCAGTCCGTACTATAATCTATTAACTGTACAATAGGGTAATGTCTAAAAAAAATGTACATACCTTAATAAAAAAATACCTTATTGCTAAAAGATGCTAACTATCATCTGAGCTTTCAGTGAGTTGTAATCTCTGATCACAGATCACCATAACAAAAATGATAATGAAAAAGTTGGAAATATTGCAAGAATTACCAAAATGTGACAGAGAGGCTTGAAGTGAACAAATGCTGTTAGAAAAATGGCACCCATAGACTTGCTCAACACAGGGTTGCCACAGACCTTCAATTTGTAAAAACTGCAGTATTCACAAAGTGCAATAAAGTGAAGGACAATAAAATAAGATATGCCTATAGTCAACCTTAAACCATTTTCTCTGAACACACCTACAACTCCAGCCTCAGTTTTTGCTCATGCCGTATAGTGTGCCTCTCTCTAAGATTCAGCTCAAAAGATACCTCCATAAAACTTCCCCAAATATAACCTATCAGATTAATCTTCTCATTTCTGTTAATATTGTGGACCTCTCACAGCACATTCTATGCTATGTTCAAGTTATTTGCCTGCATCAGTGTCTTCAACAAGACCTTGAGCTAATTCAGTCCTTTTATGTGTGCTCAGTAAATGTTCAGTGAATTGAAACTAATCCAACCCTCTTGTTTCATGGCTGGGGAAATTGGAATCCAGGGAAGTCACAGTGACAGAAAGAACCAGACTGTTTTCAAGGTCTTCTTTTAAAAATTTTCCCCCTACAATAACATTCTATCATGCATCCTATGAATATTCAATCTGTATTGATACTGGGTAATTCAGTATTGTACTGTAGAACAAACACCAGGGCCCTATATACAGTTCTTTCACTTATATAAAAAAAATTATGTTTTATTTGAAATCTTTATATATATGAAGATCCTGATGTATTTTTGTTCTGTTTTCAGCTTCATGTTTCCTGTAGCAGGTGGAATAAGACCCCCTCAAGGTATGTGGAAGCTTAAGTTTTGAACTTTTATTTTTTACTATTATGTTTCTGAACTTAGGGATTAAGTGGGTAAAAAGTTCTATTGCTGCCAAATGGAGTACAGTTTATAGTCTTGAACCTGTATGACAGCTACTCTTAAAATTTCTCAGAAATTGTGTAATTTGGGGAATAATAAAGATCACTCATCATTTCTCCTAAACTTACTTAAACATTATATTAACAGGTTGTTATTTAACCTCAGAGATGAAAGAGACTTTCAGGACAAGAGTATTAAAGAACAGGTGACAAAAATGAAATGACCAGTAATTCCCTGAATGACATCTTTCTCCTTCTGTGTCTTCTCCTAGATTGTTAGCTCCATAGGACAGGGACATGTTTGCATCATGCTCATCGGTATCTCTAGCTCCCAGTATGCTGATAGAAAATAATAGGGTCTTTATAAATATTTGTTGAATGAGTATATGAATCTCTTTATTTTATACCATGTTTTCTCTTATATGAATTTGATCTTGTTATAATCATGTACATGAATGTTCACATATTTTGACTGAGTTTAAACTATTTTAAGTCTGTTTATTCCTAGCAATTTCTTCAGTAAATACATATATCCCTTCTCTCTCAGTTTCAGACAAGGGTTCACCAATATCAATTCTAGTTTTGTCTTCACAGAAACAGTAGTGAAGGGATACAGTCTTGACTCAAGCTACTGTGCCACTGGGATATAACACTGATGGTAGAATATGTGTGTCCTTCTCATATCTCCCACTCCAGTGTACCCCATCTCTCTTTATGCCAAGCTGCTCCTGAAAAGTGGCCCTTCTTGCAAAGTCAGTGTTGATTGGTTATGGTAGACTTGCTAAAGAAACAGACTCCTAGGTCACTAATAGAGATGAATGATAGAGCGGCTCAGTAGCAGATGGTCAGTGGCCATAGTGACTGTCTCCATTTATAATCAGTGGTGGAGGCTGAGTGTCAAGTAAATTTTTCCAAGGGACAGTTGTATTTCTTTTCATTGTATTTACTTTTATACATTATTTAAGCTATCTGTAATTAGATGTGTCCAAGATTTAGATCAAATGGTTTGAGATCTTTTGTTCTTTAGGAAGGCATTACAGAGTCATGTGTTCATTATCATGCTCGGTATTTTGCATTTTTATAAACTTTCAAATAAAAATCTACATATGGAGCAAAGGAATAGGACAAGAAGAGAGCCCAAAAGCTTGCCTGATATTTTTTTCTTCTGGAATTTGGACTTGTTTTTGAGATTTTTTTTCTTTTTACAAATTATGTTAGAGTGGACTTTATGATCATTTGAAGGCTTTAAATATACAAGATAATTTCTGAAAATATATGAAAGAAACTGACAGTGGAAGTGCCCACAAACTCCTGAGCAGGCGAACAGGAGACAGGAAAGAGACAAGACTTTTCACTGTGTATGAGTTCGTGCTTCTAAATGTTGTACCAAATAACTGAGTTACTCAGTCAAGAATTTAAAAGTTAATTAAAGTAAATAAAACTTTAGGTCCAAAGGGATGAGAGAGAAGACATCTTACTATGGTTGTATCTAATCTGCATTCTAATTCATGACACCTCAGGGCCTTTACATTGGTATTCCTTTGTCTGGAATACTCTTCCCAGATACCTATATGGCTCACTCCCTTACTTTCTTCAAATCCTTGCTTAAATGCCATCCTATTGTTGAAATCTTTTATTGTATATCTCCCCTAATTATGCTGTAAGTTCCATGAGAGCAAAGACCTGGTTTGTTTACTAGTATGTCCCTAGAATGGTGCCTGACATGGAGTAGATCTTCAAATATTTGAATAAATGATTGAATGCATAAATTATTAGTTTGCTACTAATAAATGTTTTTTAAGTCAAAAATTTGATAGTGGAACCAATATGGATGTAATGTGCTAAAATTCAAAATTAGGCTGAAATTTGTGTTCGGGCTATGTAAAGATTTTGTTTTATTCACTGCTTTATACCATGTATCTAGAACTGTGCCTAAAATACAGTAGGCATGTAATATTCATTAAATCACTAAAGGGATGTATATTCATTGTCTTCTGCTCTTGGGAATATTTAATTTAAAAAGTCTGGGAGATACTATGCTCTAAATCATACTTTCATGTTAATTTTCCTACCATTGTATGATATGCTTTGCATGAAGATGGCTATTTTGTGGTTAACATGAATGAACTATTCATGTATGGGAAGAGAAGAGGAATATCATTTACCTGATTATATTAGGTATTAAACAGTTTTACAGATAAGAAACTGAGGCACAGAAGTTAAGTTGCTTAAGGTTCCAAAGCTAGTATGCGACATTTCTAGTTGGCATCCAGAGTTCATGCTCTTAACCACTATTGTATTAGTTATCTTCTGCTGCATTAAAAATTGCCCCAAAACTTAAAAAAATAAACATGATTTCACACTGTATCTGTCAGTCAGGTATCTGGGAGTGGCTTCACTGGGTGCTTTTGGCTTGGGACCAAAGAGATTACAGTAAAGGTGCCAGCCAGGAGTGTCATCATCTAAGGTTTTGATGGGGCTGGAAGATCTGTTTCCAGGGTGGCTCATTCCCATACATGACAAATTTGTGCTGGTTTTTGGCAAGAGGTTTCAGTTCCTTGCAACATGGGATCTCCAAGGGACTGCTTGCATAGTCTCATGATGTGGCAGTGGCTTTCCCCAGATGAAGAGATTCAAGAGAGCAAGGAGGAAACTGCAGTGGTATTTAAGAACTAGCCTTGGGAGTTACACACTGTCATTTCCACAATACCCTATTGGTTATTCTGGTCAGCCTTTAGTGTGAGAGGGAATGATAAGGGTATGAATACCAAGAAGCAGAGATTGCCTCTTGAAGGCCAAATATCACAATTAGGCCATACTGTTAATTTTTTAAGTGTGTACAAAAATTCTGTAGAATGGGTATTATTTTTTCATTTTACAGGTAAAGTTTTATAGGTTGCCCAAGATCACATAACTTAGTAAATGATGGAGCTGGAATTCATTCTCAAGTCTATCTCCAGAATCTGCTTTTTTCCACTCTACTGTGCTGCCTCCTATGTATCAAGTCCATAGGTACTTACGGTTTTAGGAAAATGAACTTTAAAATGCATCAACTTTAATGATACCTTTATGTTTTTCAGCAGGCCTGATGCCGATGCAGCAACAGGGATTTCCTATTGTCTCTGTCATGCAGCCTAATATGCAAGGCTTGATAGGGATGAATTACAGCTCTCAAATGTCCCAAGGACCTATCGCTATGCAGGTACTTGCCTCTTTAGCCAATTGTTTACAAAGTTGTTATTATTGTTACATGTCTACATACTAAAAGCTATATAGGGAGTTTAATGATATATTTAGAATTAAAATAGTCTACATCCTTAGATGGCTTTTTCCAAAATAAAATGAAGATAAGTTCATGAGAGTAAACACAGCAGTAGTAGCAACATAAATCATTTCAGGAAAATCTGGTGACTGCTTTATTGACCACTGGCTTATAAGGAGTTTAGAATGATATTTTGAAAAATTCAGGGACCTGATGCCATGAAGTAGGATTGTTAGAAGGAGCACTGTTCTTATGGATGGAACAGTGTCATTGTTTAGAAGGCCCAGAGCCTTCTCATCTAATCCCCATAACAGCTGTTTAAAGAGGTGGCATCTCCATTTTTCTGATGAGGAAATGGAAGATTTGTGAGGATGGTCACAGCATGGTAAGCCAGGATTTGAACTTAAGTCCTCAGTATACCTGTATTAATCGTATTAACCATACAGTACATTGAATTCTCTCTTTAAAAAATTTAGGGTGCAATTGAGTAGCTCCCTAAAAAGCAGTGGAGTAACACAATCAGATTTATATTTTGAAAAGATCACTCAGACTGCTATTTGGAGAATGATCGGAAAGAGGAAGGAGAGCAAAAGTGAATTTAAGGACAATCATTAAAAAGTTAATGTGAGAGCAGGTAAGATGTTGGGTGATAGCAGAGGAATGGAGAGATGAATGGTTTTGATATTTGGAAATAAAATCAATAGGAACTATGAAAAATTATATGCTAACAAACTGAATAACCTAGAAGAAATAGACAACTTTCTAGAAAAATACAACCTTCCAAGGCTGACCCAGAAAGAAACAGAAAATCTGAACAGATGAATTACCAGCAATGAAATTGAACTGGTAATCAAAAACCTACATAAGAACAAAACCCGTGTACCAGATGGCTTCACTACTGAATTTTATCAAACATTCAGTGAAGACCTATTACCCATCCTCCTTAAAGTTCTCAGAAGAGTAGAAGAAGAGGGAATACTTCCGAACTCATTCTATGAGGCCAGCATCACCCTAATACCAAAACCAGGCAAAGACACCACAAAAAAAGAAAATTACAGACCAATATCCCTGATGAACAAAGATGCAAAAATACTCAGCAAAATATTCGCAAACCGAATTCAAAAATGCATCAAAAAGATCATCCATAATGATCAAATAGGATTTATTCCAGGGATGCAAGGATGGTACAACATTCTAAAACCCATCAACATCATCCACTGCATCAAAAAAAAGAAGGACAAAAACCACATGATCATCTCCATAGATGCTGAAAAAGCATTTGACAAAATTCAGCATCCATTCATGATAAAAACTCTCAACAAAATGGATATAGAGGGCAAGTACCTCAACATAATAAAAGCCATATATGACAAACCCACAGCCAACATTATACTTAACAGTGAGAAGCTTAAAGCTTTTCCTTTAAGATTGGGAACAAGACAAGGATGCCCACTCTCCCCACTTCTATTCAACATAGTACTGGAGGTCCTAGCCACAGCAATCAGAAAACACAAAGAAATAAAAGGCATCCAGATTGGCAAGGAAGAACTCAATCTGTCCCTGTTTGCATATGACATGATATTGTACATAAAAAACCCTAAAGAATCCACTTCAAAACTATTAGATCTAATATCTGAATTCAGCAAAGTTGCAGGATACAAAATTAATACGCAGAAATCTGTGGCATTCCTATACACTAACAATGAACTAGCAGAAAGAGAAATCAGGAAAACAATTCCATTCAAAGTTGCATGAAAAAGAATAAAATACCTAGGAATAAACCTAACCAAGGAAGTGAAAGACCTATACTCTGAAAACTACAAGACACTCATGAGAGAAATTAAAGAAGATACCAATAAATGGAAACATATCCCATGCTCATGGATAGGAAGAATTAATATTGTTAAAATGGCCATCCTGCCTAAACCAATCTACAGATTCAGTGAAATACCTATCAAAATACCAACAGCATTCTTCAATGAACTAGAGAAAATAGTTCTAAAATTCATATGGAACAACAAAAGACCTGGGATAGGCAAAGCAATCCTGAGATGGAAGAATAAAGCTGGGGGGATTATGCTCCCCAACTTCAAGCTCTACTACAAAGCCACAGTAATTAAGACAATTTGGTACTGGCACAAGAACAGACCCATAGACCCATGAAACAGACTAGAGAGCCCTGATAGAAACCCAACCATATATGGTCAATTAATATATGATAAAGGAGCCATTGATATAAAATGGGGAAATGACAGCCTCTTCAACAGCTGGTCTTGGCAAAACTGGACGGCTACATGCAAGAGAATGAAACTGAATTATTGTTTAACCCCATACACAAAAGTAAACTCAAAATGGATCAAGGACCTGAATGTAAGTCATGAAACCATAAAACTCTTAGAAGACAACATAGGCAAAAATCTGAATATAAACATGAGCAACTTCTTCCTGAACGCATCTCCTCAAGCAAGGGAAACAAAAGCAAAAATGAACTCATGGGACTACATCAAACTAAAAAGTTTCTGTATGGCAAAGGACACCATCAACAGAATAAAAGGGCATCCTATAGTATGGGAGAATAAATTTGTAAATGACATATTCGACAAGGGGTTAACATCCAAACTATATAAAGAACTTACATGCATCAACACCCAAAAACCAAATAACATGATTAAAAAATGGGCAGAGGATATGAAGAGACAGTTCTCCAAAGAAGAAATTAAGATGGCCAACACACATATGAAAAGATGCTCCACATCACTAATCATCAGGGAAATGCAAATTAACCACAGTGAGTTATCACCTCACACCAGTAAGGATGGCCACCATCCAAAAGACTAAGAACAACAAATACTGGCGAGAATGTGGAGAAAGGGGAACCCTCCTACACTGCTTGTGGGAATGTAAGCTAGTTCAACCATTGTGGAAAGCAGTATGGAGGTTCCTCAGAAAACTAAAAATAGAAATACTATGTGACCCTGGAATCCCATTCCTTGGAATTTACCCAAGGAATACAATTTCTCAGATTCATAAAGACATATGCACCCTTATGTTTATTGCAGCACTATTTACAATAGCCAAGATATGGAAGCAACCTAAGTGTCCATCAGTAGATGAATGGATAAAGAAGAGGTGGGACATATACACAGTGGAATACTATTCACCCATAAGAAAGAAACAAATCCTAGCATTTGCAACAACACAGATGGAGCTGAAGGATATTATGCTTAGTGAAATAAGCCAGGCAGAGAAAGACAAATGCCGAATGATTTTCCTCACTTGTGGAGTATAACAACAAAGCAAAACTGAAGGAACAAAATAGCAGCAGACTCAGAGACTCCAAGAAGAAACTAGTGGTTACCAAAGGGGAGTGGTGGGGGAGGGCGGGTGGGGAGGGTAGGAGAAGTGGATTGAGGGGTGTTATGTTTAGTACACGTGGTGTGGAGGATCACAGGGAAAACTGTGTAGCACAAATAAGGGAAATAGTGAATCTGTGGCATCTTACTACACTGATGGACAGTGACTGCATTGGGGTATGAGTGGGGACTTGATAATATGGGTAAATGTAGTAACCACATTGTTTTTTTTTTGATAGAAACTCTAATATATATTTAACCATTTTGAAAAGGGCGTGTTTTAATCCATCCAGAAAATAAACATATGCTTACAAGTATATATTGATAACCCATAGAAAGAGACAATTGCATAAAATCTATTGGAGGTGCTCAGGACTACCACAGGACATCATTCTAATCTTTTACCCACAGTTACAGTTTTTCCAAAATTAATTAAGGTACAACTGCAGAATGAAGTGCCACTTTCTCTGTTCTCCTAGAAACGTTGTAGTGTTTAATAGCCCAGCCCGTGGAGATATTCCATTGAGGATTTTGGCAAGTACCTATTTGCCCTTATCTGGGGCCATCAGCTGACTGTTCCGGCTCTTGCCAATCTGATCATCATAAATATATTCTGTACATTGTTTTTTTCTTTATTTTATTTTCCTATTATTAATTATACAATTACATGAGCAACATTATGGTGACTAGACTCCCCCTATTATCAAGTCCCCACCACATACCCCATTGCAGTCACTGTCCATCAGCATAGTAGGATGTTACAGAATCACTACTTGTCTTCTCTGTGTTAGACTGCCTTCCCTGTATACCCCCATCCCACCCCCACACCCACTGCTAATTGTAATAGCCCTTTTTCCCCCTTATCTCTCCCTTCCCACCCATCTTCCCCTGTCCCCTTCCCTTTGGTAACTGTTAGTCCATTTGTGGGTTTTGTGAGTCTGCTGTTGTGTTCCTTCAGTTTCTTCTTTGTTCTTATACTCCATATATGAGTGAAATCATTTGGTACTTGTCTTTCTCCGCCTGACTTATTTCACTGAGCATGATACCCTCTAGTTCCATCCATGTTGTTGCAAATGGTAGGATTTGTTTTCTTCTTATGGCTGAATAATATTCCATTGTGTATATATACCACATCTTTATCCATTCATCTACTGATGGACACTTAGGTTGCTTCCATTTCTTGGCTATTGTAAATAGTGCTGCAATAAACATAGGGGTGCATATGTCTTTTTCAAACTGGGCTGTTGCATTTTTAGGATAAATTCCTAGGAGTGGAATTTCTGGGTCAAATGGTATTTCTATTTTGAGTTTTTTGAGGAACCTCCATACTGCTTTCCACAATGGTTGTATTTACATTCCCACCAGCAGTGTAGGAGGATTCCCCTTTCTCCACATCCTCGCCAACATTTGTTCTGGTTTGTCTTTTGGATGGTGGCCTTCCTAACTGGTGTGAGATGATATCTCATTGTGGTTTTAATTTGCATTTCTCTGATGACTAGTGATGTGGAGCATCTTTTCATGTGCCTGTTGGCCATCTTAATTTCTTCTTTGGAGAAGTGTCTGTTCAGCTCCTCTGCCCATTTTTTAATTGGCTTATTTGCTTCTTGTTTGTTGAGGTGCATGAGCTCTTAATATAATTTGGATGTCAACCCCTTATTGGATATGTCATTTATGAATATATTCTCCCATACTGTAGGATGACTTTTTGTTCTACTGATGGTATCATTTGTTCTACAGAAGCTTTTTAGTTTGATATAGTCCCACTTGTTCATTTTTGCTTTTGTTTCCCTTGCCCGGGGAGATATGTTCATGAACAAGTTGCTCATGTTTATGTCCAAGAGATTTTTGCCTGTATTTTTTTTCTAAGAGTTTTATGGTTTCATGACTTATATTCAGATCTTTGATCCATTTTGAGTTTACTTTTTTGTATGGGGTTAGACAGCAGTCCAGTTTCATTCTCTTACATGTAGCTGTCCAGTTTTGGCAACACCAGCTGTTAAAGAGGCTGTCATTTCCCCATTTTATATCCATGGCTCCTTTATCATATATTAATTGACCATATATGCTTGGGTTTATATCTGGGCTTTCTGTTCCACTGGTGTATGGGTCTATTCTTGTGCTAGTAGCAAATTGTCTTGATTACTGTAGCTTTGTAGTAGAGCTTGAAGTCAGGGAGCATAATTCCCCCTGCTTTATTCTTCCTTCTCAGGATTACTTTGGGTATTCCGGGTCTTTTGTTGTTCCATATGAATTTTAGAACTATTTTCTCGAGTTCATTGAAGAATGCTGTTTGTATTTTGATAGGGATTGCATTGAATCTGTAGATTGGTTTAGGCAGGATGGCCATTTTGACAATATTAATTCTTCCTAGCCAAGAGCACAGGATGAATTTCCGTTTATTAGTGTCCTCTTTAATTTCTCTTAAGAATGTCTTGTAGTTTTCAGGGTATAGGTATTTCACTTCCTTGGTTAGCTTTATTCCTAGATATTTTACTTGTTTGGATGCGATTTTGAATGGAATTGTTTTCCTGATTTCTCTTTCTGCTAGTTTATCGTTAGTGTATAGGAAAGCAACAGATTTCTGTGCATTAATTTTGTATCCCGAAACTTTGCTGAATTCAGATATTAAATCTAGTAGTTTCGGAGTGGATTCTTTAGGTTTTTTTATGTACAGCATCATGTCATCTGCAAACAGGGACAGATTGAGTCTTCCTTGCCAATCTGGATGCCTTTTATTTCTTTGTGTTGTCTGATTACTGTGGCTAGGACCTCCAGTACTATGTTGAATAAAAGTGGGGAGAGTGGGCATCCTTGTCTTCTTCCTGATCTTAAAGAAAAGCTTTCAGCTTCTCACTGTTAAATATAATGTTGACTGTGGGTTTGTCATATATGGCCTTTATTGTGTTGAGGTATTTGCCCTCTGTACCCATTTTGTTGAGTTTTTATCATGAATGGATGCTGAATTTTGTCAAATGCTTTTTCAGCATCTATGGAGATGATCATGGTTTTTGTCCTTCTCTTTGTTGATGTAGTGGATGAAGTGAGTCTCTTGTAGGCAGCATATGGATGGGTCTTGTTTTTTTATCCATTCTGTAACTCTATGTCTTTTGATTAGTGCATTCAGACCATTTACATTTAGGGTGATTATTCATAGGTATGTATTTATTGCCATTGCAGGGTTTAGATTTGTGGTTACCAATGGTTCAAGGGCAATACTTCATATACTGTTACAAACACAACATAAAGGTTCTTTGTTTTTCTTTTTTTTCCTCCTTTTTCTTTTTCTTCCTCCTCCATGCTTTGTATGTTATGAATCATATTCTGTACTCTTTGTTTTCCCTTGCGTGACATCTTTTTAGCCTTAGGAATACTACCATCTATAGGAGCTCCTCCAAAGTGCACTGTAGAGGTGGTTTTTGGGAGGTAAATTCTCTCAGTTTTTGCTTATCTGTAAATTGTTTAATCCCTCCTTCAAATTTAAATGATTACCTTGCCAGGTAAAGTATTCTTGGTTCAATGCCCTTCTGTTTCATTGCATTAAATATATCATGCCACTCCATTCTGTCCTGTAACATTTATGTTGAGAAGTCTGATGATAGCCTGATGGGTTTCCCTTTGTATGTGGTGTTTTTTTCTCTGTCTAGCTGCTTTTAAAAGTCTGTCTTTATCCTTGATCTTTGCTGTTTTAATTATTATATGTCTTGATGTTGTCTTCCTTGGGTCCCTTATGTTGGGAGATCTGTGCACCTCCATGGCTTGAGAGACTATCTCCTTCCCCAGATTGTAGAAGTTTTCAGCAATTTCCTCCTCATAGACACTTTCTATACCTTTTTCTCTCTCTTCTTCTTCTGGTACCCCCATAATGCGAATATTGTTGCATTTGGATTGGTCACACAGTTCTCTCAATATTCTTTCATTCTTAGAGATCCTTTTTTCTTTCTGTGCCTCTGCTTCTTTGTATTCCTCTTCCCTAATTTCTATTCCATTTACTGTCTCTTCTACTACATCTAATCTGCTTTTAAATCCCTCCATTGTATGTTGCATTTCAGATATGAATTTGTTAGTGATTGAATCTCCAACTTAAATTCATTCCTGAGTTGTTGAATATTTTTCTGTACCTCCATAAGCATGTTTATGATTTTTATTTTTAACTCTCTTTCAGGAAGACTCGTGAGTTCAGTTTCATTTGGCCCTCTTTCTGGGGTTTGTGAGATTTTTGGTCTGAACCATGTTCTTTTGTCGTTTCATATTTCTGTGTGGTGCCCACTAATGGGCAGACACTTCAGTCTCTGGAGCTGCTCAGCCCCTAGTGAGGTTGTGGGTCTTAGGGGTGCGGAGCTGGTTCCTCAGGGGAGGAAAAGTCTGTTTCCTGATTCCTGTCTGCAGTGCCTTTCTCCAATGTCAGAGCCAGTGGGCCAAGCCCACATGTGTAAACCTCTGTGCTTTGAGTCTCTAGCTGTTGTAGGCGGGGCCTCCCTCTGGCTGGACTGACACCTGCGCGGTGATTGCCAGTTTGCAAGCAGGTGCCTGTAGGCCAGTAGGAAAGTTTGGCAGGCTGTGTGTCACAGTGGGGGGCCTCGGAGCTGAGTAGGCAGCCAGGGGGATGGAGCACCTGAAGCTCCTCAAAGTTCCCAACCAGCTGGCAGAGTGCACCCAGACAACCTTGTCCAGCTTTCCCTTCTCCCGTGCAGCAAGCTCCGTGCAAACCCAGCTCCTTCAGCAGCCCTCTGACTGCTAGGAAGCCTCTCAGACCGCCTGCCTTTCCTCTGATACAGAGTGCCCAGGTGTGGATCCCCTCCTCCCCAAACGGCCGGAATGTCAATTTCTCAAGCACTCCACCTGTCTGAGCTCCCCAATGTCCAGAGCACCAGACGTTGTAGGATTCTGCTCACAAAGCTGACCTCCAGGGCTAGGTGTTCAGCAGTCCCAGGCTTCCACCCCCTCCCCCACTCCATTTCTCTCCTCCTCCCCACCACCCCCTCCCCATGAGCTGCGATGGGGGAGATTAAGGCTTTCCTACATTACCCTGTTTCGTGCAGTCTGCTCTGTTCATGAGGTCTGTTTGCAGTTTGGTTCAGCCTTCTTTCTTATTGCTGTTTTAAGGTTAGTTGTATTAATTAACTATATTTTTGTACAATTTGTAGTTTTGGGAGGAGTTCTCCGTCTCACCTCTCATGCCGCCATCTTGCCACCACATTGTTTTTTCATGTGATACCTTCATAAGAGTGTATATCAATAATACATTAATTTTAAAAAATCAAAATAAATCACTAGGACCTGCTGAATGATTGGATGTTGAAAATAAAGGAAAAGGGGTATCAAATTGATTCCCTATTTTCTGCATGAGCAACTAACTGGTTATTTATTAAAATTGTTTTACTTAGTAATAAAAGTATTGGAAGAGATTGTTTGCTGGTACATATTGTTTGAAGAACCTGTGAAACATTCACGTGGGGCTGTGCAGAGACATTTAGTAAGCTGACCTGTGATTGGAGATTTTTCATTCTGACTGGAAAATTATAGATTTGGGGTCATCCGCATATAGAAGTGTAATTGATGCCATAGGGGTGACTTGGAACATCCAAGAACACTACAGATGGAGAAAACACTCCAGGATAGAGCCTTTAAGATTTCAGCATCTAAATCTAAGAGGAGATTGAAGAGAAGCAGCCACAAAAGTTTTGGGGAATAGAGGGAATTAAAGGAAAAAAACACATGGAATTGGGTGTCAGACCAAAGTTCAAATCCTAGCTTTGCCACTTACCTGTAAAACAGGGATGAAATACTTTTCCAGTATGGTCATAGAAAGGATCAAATGAAAGAATTATATAAAGCACTTAGCATTGTACCTGGCATACAGTAGGTAGGAAGTGATAAGCTATTTTTATTTCTTGTATTAATGTTAATATCAGGAATGATCTTTCAAGTTGCACATAATTTCATGTTCTATTTTTAATGTTCATCTGACTAGTTTTCATTGGCTCACAACCCCCATTTCTGGCCAAAATATTCTTTCTTGAATAGTAGTATTAACCAATAATAATAACCACCACTTGTTTACATGTGCTATATTCATTGTGGGCATTATATCATTCAGTCCTCATAACAACTCTGTAAGATAAGTAATGTTTTTATTTCTATTTTATAGTTGAGCAAACTGCAGTTGGGGAGATTTCAGTGCTGTATTCAATGTCATATAACTTGTTTTAGAGCAGAGACTTAAGCCAAGCAGCTCTGTTATATTTCAGAGACTGAGTTCTTAACTACCACTGTTCCCTAGACTTCAGTCATTTGAGTAGCACCTTCATGTTTTTGCCATGTATTTTTTAATTAACATTTCAATTGGTTAAGTTTTTAACTAAAGGAATCTTTATATTGCTCAAGTAAATAAAAAATCTTCATTTATTATAGGCAGAAGTAACCAAAAAATAAATTAATGAAAACAATATTATAGAACTCTAACTAGATACTGTTACTTTTTGGAGTTTATAAACCTCAGTTTACCTTCTCTTCATTAAAGGAAATTATGCCTACAATTTACCTGCAAATTATTCATCAAAAGAAAAAAATATATATATGTAGGGATAGCAGATAGGAAAGGATGTATATATGCTGTTCTTCCAAATTTTCTGAGTGTATTAAAAGGGAAAGATTAGACTAAAGATCATTAACACTTACAAGACATAAAAGAGTATTTGAAGGAGCATTGTAGGAGAATTGAGAATTTTCTGGCTTTTGTGCTGAACATGTATCCCTGCATAAACAGTTATGATCATAGATAGAGAGTGTAGGTTAAAGCAAATGTTACTTTTTTTTTTTTTAGAATTGGTGAATGAAACTGATAGTATCATGATTTAGTAAGTATAGCCTAAGATGAGCTTATTCCATTTGGATCTCCCTATCTTTGAAAATTATCTTCTTAAGTTATGATACCCATTTAGACCAAGTAATAAAATAACCTGAATCTGGGAGTCAGATTTCTTAATGGCTGAATCCAAAGTGTTATATTATTTTCTTAAAAAATAAACATTCATTCACAAATAAACTAGAACAAAAAGGTTTTTCTGTGCTGTTTATAAGTATTTTAAATGCCCTATATTTCATTTTTAGTAATTATTAAGTTTTCTATTTCTATGTTTTATCATGTATACAATATATTAGTAGAATAGCACATATATATAACTTATAAATAATATTGAGTTTACAGTCAGAA
Source organism: Smutsia gigantea (assembly GCA_032199065.1). Classification (NCBI taxonomy): domain Eukaryota; kingdom Metazoa; phylum Chordata; class Mammalia; order Pholidota; family Manidae; genus Smutsia; species Smutsia gigantea. The sequence goes on from JAVSCE010007649.1 coordinate 113,650, forward strand.
TTTAAATTGAAACTATTGTTATGTTGAAGTCATATGAGTAAATAGAGCTTCTATGTTGTGTGTAAATATTCAGGAAAACTTACAAATTTGTTCTTTATCCATCTCCATTAGGAAGAAAGTGGGAATAAATAGAGCCTTTGTAGATTTTAATCCATTTTACTCAGCTTTCACTAGATTATGCTGCAGAAACAACAATCTCAAAATCTCAGTGACTTGCATAAAGTAAGGTTTATTTCTCATTGTGATACATGTTGTGGGATGTTGTGGGTTGGCTTTGACTCAGCAACATGTTCTCTTTATCCTGAGACCTTAACCTAGGACATCCCAGACTCTCAGCATGGGAAAAAGAGATGGCTAAGCCCTGTGATATCTTTTAAAAAGCTTTCTTTCAGAGGTAGCATTAATATCACTTCTGCTCCCTAAAGTAATGCTGCCAAAATGAACATCAATAGAAGGTTGCATTTACCAGGAGGAGTGCACACCACATAGGGATAGGTAATCCTCGTAGAGTAAAGGCAGCAAATAACTGAAAACAGCCTACTGTACGATACAGTGTATTTTTAAGATTTAACTAAAACTGCTGAATCTTAATTGATACAATTTTTAAATGATTGATTTTCACACTGAACATTGCTTTATGTCTTATGTAATTACTGAAAAAATATTTTTTTATTTTGCTATTATTCATATACAATTACATGAGCAACATTATGGTTACTAGACTCCCCCTATTATCAAGTCCCCACCATATACACCATTGCAGTCACTGTCCATCAGCGTAGAAGGATGTTATAGAATCACTACTTGTCTTCTCTGTGTTATACTGCCTTCTCGGTATCCCCCCACCCCACCCCCACACCTGCTACATTATATGTTCTAATTGTAATAGCCCTCTTTCCCCTTTATCCCTCCCTTCCCACCCATCTTCCCCAGTCCCTTTCCCTTTGGTAACTGTTAGTCCATTCGTGGGTTCTATGAGTCTGCTGCTGTTGTGTTCCTTCAGTTTCTTCTTTGTTCTTTTTTTTTAATATAATTTATTTTATTATCATTAATTTACAATTACATGTGCAATATTACGATTATTAAAGTACCCCTTCATCAGGTCCCCCCCACCAACCCCATTACAGTCACTGTCCATCAGCGTAGTGAGATGCTATAGAATCACTACTTGTCTTCTCTGAGTTGTACTGCCCTCCCCGTGCCCCCCCAACATTACATCTGCTAATCGTAATGCCCCTTTTTCCCTCTTATCCCTCCCTTCCCGCCCATTTTCCCCAGTCCCTTTCCCTTTGGTAACTATTAGTCCGTTCTTGGGTTCTGTGAGTCTGCTGCTGTTTTGTTCCTTCAGTATTTTTTCTTTGTTCTTATACTCCACATATGAGTGAAATCATTTGATACTTGTCTTTCGGCTTGGCTTATTTCACTGAGCATAATACCCTCTAGCTCCATCCATGTTGTTGCAAATGGTAGGATTTGTTTTCTTCTTATGGCTGAATAATATTCCATTGTGTATATGTACCACATCTTTATACATTCATCTACTGATGGACACTTAGGTTACTTCCATTTCTTGGCTATTGTAAATAGTGCTGCAATAAACATAGGGTGCATCTGTCCTTTTCAAATTGGGCTGCTGCATTCTTAGGGTAAATTCCTAGGAGTGGAATTCCTGGGTCAAATAGTATTTCTATTTTGAGTTTTTTGAGGAACCTCCATACTGCTTTCCACAATGGTTGAATTAATTTGCAGTCCCACCAGCAGTGTAGGAGGGTTCCCTTTTCTCCACATCCTCGCCAACATTTGTTGTTGTTTGTGTTTTGGATGTTGGCCATCCTCACTGGTGTGTGGTGATATCTCATTGTGGTTTTAATCTGCATTTCTCTGATGATTAGCGATGTGGAGCATCTTTTCATGTGCCTGTTGGCCATCTGAATTTCTTCTTTGGAGAAGTGTCTATTCATGTCCTGTGCCCATTTCTTAATTGGATTATTTGCTTTCTGTTTGTTAAGGTGCATGATTTCTTTATATATTTTGGATGTCAACCCTTTATCAGATACGTTTTTTATGAATATATTCTCCCATACTGTAGGATGTCTTTTTGTTCTACTGATGGTGTCC
>JAVSCE010007650.1:0-23980 GCA_032199065.1 Smutsia gigantea
TTTCCTTAGCAACTAATGAGACATGTATGTTAGAGTTTTTCACCATCTTAGTGATTTCTCTACTTCTCCTTTGCTATTTTTGAATTTTACTTTCTGTATTTTGAAGACATTGGGTTGTGTACATTAAGCTATATTCCTGACAGCTGGACCCCTTTATCATTATGAAATGCCCCTCTGTATTTACAACAGAGATTCCTGCCTTGGAGTTTTCTTTGTCTGATAATATTAGTTTCATCACCTTTGTTTCTGCGGTTATATTGTGATTATTTTCCCTTCTTTTTAGTTTCAAGCTATCTGTACACTAATTTTTATAAAGTCTGAATATCTGAGTTCTTTATTTGGATCGTGAGGAAATGCAGTCTCAAATATTTAGATCATTTTTCTAGACTTATCTCTTCTAAAGATTGACTACAAATTTCTTTGCTATCTTGCTAGCTTTCTAGTATCTTCAAGTAAATATTAAAGAAAACAATTTGTATAGATCTTCTAGTTATTCCCATGGGGGAGTGTTTACAAATTACTTAGGTAACAACTACCAGAAATGAATTTTATTTTAATCCTTGCGAATACCTTTACCTAGCTGGTAATCTAATACTTAAATGAACATACTTGATCTCCTCCTACCAGGCACTCCACAAAACACTCTCTCAACCCAAATTTGTTTTAATGCCTCAAACTTATTCAATCAAAACAAAGATATTGTTTTTATGTGTATTTGGTAAGAACACTTAAAATGAGATCTACCTATTTAACAGTTTTAAGTGAATAATACAGTCTTATTAACTATAGGCACGTTGTTGTACAGCAGATCTGTGAACTTGTTCATCTAAGACCAAGATAATCATTTGGGTATTCAGACAGGTATCAGAAATATTATCTCCATTTCTGTAAGAGAAGACTTTTCTCCTTTGTGTGGCTTTCAACTCACAGACAGTATCCAGTGGGGTGAGAAGCACCCACTTTTTTAAATTATATTTTTAGAGTTTACTATTCTTATTAAAGCCTCAAATTGTCATGTTTTAAAATAAGCTATGTGCTGTTGAGTGCTGCATGCTTCCTTAACAAGGCTAATGAAACTAGTACAGATTTGCTTTATTAGATCTCAAATACTGAAACCAGGCAGATTTCTGTATGACAAAGTTGATACCGTTAGCAGGAATTCTGCCTTTTCTGTTAGTGCAAAAGGCATGAGAAAAATCCAAGAACTAGAGCATGGGGAAGAAAAATTAACTTCAAAGAAATTTTCCTTCTCAAAAAATCTATTTGGCAATTTGAAAGAAATGAATGATTAGTAAAAAAACATTTGTTTTAGAGTTTCTTTCCTTCTTTTTTGTTGTTATTATTTGGTAATAAATAAAGAAGTATCTCAAAGAAGGCAAACCTTGGCACATTTTATTTGCTCCTGAGCACTTAAGTACAATAGCCCACAGAAAGAAAAGAAAGAAAGGAAAAACAGCAACATATGAAAACAAAAATATAGTCCCTGCAGTTAGAGATATTTCTACTTGCAGGCATTAGCACTTAACCTACAAACCTTTGGTAGAATTGGCCACTACAATTTTCTATGTTATCAGAATGATAGACATAAAAAATATCTCACTCAAACTTTTTAGAATAATCATATATCATAACCAATTAAGTGAAACAAGAAAGTGACTTATCAATATTGATATATTCAAGCAATCAACTACACACAGTAACACCTTCCATAAAACAAATAGAAAAACTGAGATAAATGGGACAGGAATACATTTGTATTGCTTTACAAAGATACATTACGTTTTCAACTAAAGTATCTTTGTTGGTATTTCTGTGATTATTATGAGGAACTGATTGGTATAAACTGTGTATGCATAATTTCATAGAAAATTACTAATTATTAGCTTATTTTATGTAAGGTCCCTCTTGCTCTTAGTACTTTGAAAGTCAACATATTATCATTTTATAATTAAACAGTTAGGCAATAAATATTTCAAAGAACAACCATAAATTATAAAATACTTAGCCCAGATGCATTCAAACTGATTATAAAGTACTTTTCTCTAACAACAGTGTCGTAGTTTGTCAAAGTAGAGTTTTTGTTGACACAATATGCACAATCCAAAGTCCATATGCCTAAATGAAAAAATAAATTTTTATTTTTGCAGAGGCGTATTTCAGTCAAAAAGAAAAAAAAAAGTAAAACCACACAAAATATCAGCTGCACCATGAAATTTTTCATCTTTCAATATCAATTCTTTCCCTCTACATCACATATATGCAAAGAAAACACAGAACATACATTCAAGGATATTCAAATTTAAGTTTTTTCCATATCATAGTAATTCTCTCAGTCAATAATTTGTCTTTTCCTCACTTGACACAGTTCTAATATTTGATTTGTAATATCTACTAAATTGACTACCTGATTAGATTAGCAGTAATGAATACAATAGACAAAGATTGCCTCAATTTTTTTTAAAGCACTTGAAAAAATTTAATTTTGGCTATCAATATTTATATTTTTAGGATATAGCCCAAATCTGCTCCAAATTAGGATATGCCTAATAATTACTAATTTTGATGTGTAGTTAAGGGAAAATTTAATTTCCATTAATGGTAGAGTGAAAATTATGTGCAAGGACATCCTAATCTAAAATAATGAAAAAAGCCTGAATAATATTTCAATAAATTTATAATAGGCATCTAAAGAAATTTTTTACCAGGGTTTTATTATTAAAGAATAAGGATTTTTTAAAATAAATCCAAATTCATCATTTACTAACATTTAGTGATATGTCAAGAGTAATTATTATCTCAAGAACAAAGACTTTCAGAGAGACTCAAATAATTATCATCTATTTCTGGGAAAATTAACAAAAAAAAGGCCTATGTATATTCCTTTCTAGTTTTCATATTATGAGAGCAGATTCTGCAATGACCACACATCTTAGGAGGGTGTCAGGAGAGCTTATCCTCATACCTGTTAAAAGCAGACTTTCACTGGTTTTAGAGTATTGCTATTGGCATACACAATTATTCAAGAGGAAAGTCAATGTTGTATGAAACTGTAACTATATAACAGCAGATTCAAAAATAAACATGCTACGTAAAGTAACCACACACTGATACTTCAGAGCTAAGGAAAATTTTCAAAAGAAATGAAAAAGTATGCAAACTTTAAGAAACTAAAGCTAGGATTTATGCAGCATGGCCCAAATCTGGGAGAGATGAGATTTTCCCTAATTTGGAATGAACAGAACTTCAGTTCTGGTATAACAAAATAAACAAATATATATATGACATACCACTCCAATGAGACTAGACAGATATAGATATTCACATAATATAACTAGAAAATAAGTTGGAGCTCAGTGCTCTATACATAAAAATTTGGAAAAAAAAAACAAGTTGGAGCTCGTATGTAAGTAAGTTGTCACTGTCTGACAGTCACAATTAAAATGGCTTTGCTCTTTGGCGTTTTTATTTTCTTTGCTATTTACCGAAGCCCAAGACATTTGAAAGGCACTTGTAATGCAGAAGATACAGGGAAATCATTGAACTCTGTAGCAAACTCTGGATTTTCTTTGGACCTTATTGTTTAGTTTTGAAAAAAATATTTATTTTGGGGGAGAATACTTTTTCAGCTTTTCTTTAGTCTGTGTATATGTCCAGGAGAAAATCACTGTTAATCTTGTCAGAGTGAAACATTCAAACAAAATCTTAATATATATCTGCATATAGATATATATCTGTCAAATAAAAAAATATGAGATACCATTATCAATTATCAAAATGGTCCAAAGCTGGAACACTGACAACACAAAATGCTGATAAAGATATAGAGCAACAGGAACTCTCGTTGACTGCCAGTGGCAATACAGGGTGGACCAAAACTTTGGAAGGCACTTCAGAGGCTTCTTACAAAACCAAATATACTCTTATGCACCCAATATGATCTAGCAACCACACTCTTTGGTATTTATTCGATGGAAGTGAAAACTTATTGTCCACCTAAAAACCTAAACACAGATGTTTGTAGCAGATTTATTCTTAACTGTCAAAACTTGGAAGTAACCAAGATATTCAGCAGGTGAATGGACAATAAACTGTGATACATACAGGCAATTATATATTTAGTGCTAAAAAGAAATAAGCTAATAAGCCATGACAAGGCATGAACTTTAAATGTCTATTACTAAGTGAAAGAAGCCAATCTGAAAAGGCCACAAACTGTATGATTCAAATATGTATACGGCATTCTGGAAAAGGCAAAACTATGGAGACAGTAAAAAGATCAGTGGATGACAGAGGCTGGTGTTGAGGGGAAAGTGGAAGGGAAGAGCAAAGAGAATCTTTAGAGCAGTGAACATAGCCCATATAATGCTATAATGATGACATGTTATTATACATTTGTTCAAACCCACAGAATGTAAAATACCAAGACTGAATCCTAACATTCACTATGGGCTTTGGGTAATTATGGTATGTCAATGTAGGTTCATCAGTTGTAAAAACTGTACAACCTAAAAAGGAATGTTGATACAGGGAAGGCTATGCACGTGTGGGCATACAGTATATGTGGGAAATATCTGTATCTTCCTCTCAATTTCACTATTAACCTAAAACTCCTAGAAAAATATAAAGTCTTTAATAAAAATTTGCAATGGAAAACTGTTAAGGGATTCTAATGAGGGTAATAACATGACCTAATGTACCTTTTATTGGCACTTTTATTGCTCATGGAGTATGTAGTTGAGGGGCCAAGGAGCAGAAGGAAGGTTATTAAAGTTGTCAACATAGGAAATTTTTATCTTCTCTGTCAATGTGGTAGCAGTAGAAACCGAATACACTGACATATATTAGATATGTTTTTTAAACAGCACAAACAATTTTTTATGGATTGACTTTAAAGCTGGAGAAAGAAAACACATAATTAATCATACCTTAACAACTTCTGTCATTAACAATTGAATGGCTTGAATCTCTACCATGGCTGTAGTGAACACACCTCTTGGTTTTTCTGGGACAATCCTTGCTTATATTTTCACTGTCTAAAGCGATCCAGTTATAGAAAATGATACAGTTGATATACTAGGCTTTGGAGGAAAGAAGGTGGTAGTTAGCTTTGTATATGATTGAGATATAAAGTACATTCAAGTAGAGTTTTACAAATGTCACAATCTTAATATATTTTTCCAGTAGGAGGTCAGATATCAGATGAATGTACAATACTTTGATCAAATTTTGGTATTGGCATACCTTTGTTGGAAGTGCTTAGAATTTCCCTATTACCTTTATGTAAAAGAAAAATGATACTTAAGCCTATTCAATTTTATGGCTCTCTTAGGAAGTGATAGCTTTTAATGAGCATTTTATATTCCACAAATTCCTTAATCTTTTTCTTTATTATTATTACTATTTTTTTATCTTAGTATCATTAATATATGATCACAATCACAGGTGCAACATTGTGATTGCTAGATTCTTCCCATTATCAAGTCCACACCACATACCCCATAACAATCACTGTCCATCAGCATACTAAGATGTTATAGTCACCACTTGTCTTCTCTGTGATATACTGCATTCCCCGTGCCACGCCCCACCCCGCTTTACGTGTGCTAATCGTAATGCTCCTTACTCTCCTTATCCCACCATTCCTTGCAATCCTCCCAAGTCTCTTTCCCTTTGGAAATTGTTAGTCCATTCTTGGGTTCTGTGAGTCTGCTGCTGTTTTGTTCCTTCAGTTTTTGCTTTGTTCTTATGCTCCACAGATGAGTGAAATCATTTGATGCTTGTCTTTCTCCACTTGGCTTATTTCACTGAGCATAATACCCTCTAGCTCCGTCCATGTTGTTGCAAATGGCAGGATTTGTTTTCTTCTTATGGTGGAATAATATTCCACTGTGTATATGTACCACACCTTCTTTACCCATTCATCTACTGATGGACATTTAGGTTGCTTCCATGTCTTGGCTATTGTAAATAACACTGCAGTAAACATAGGGGTTCATATGTCTATTTGAATCTGGGGTCCTGCATTCTTAGGGTAAATTCCTAGGAGTGGAATTCCTGGGTCAAATAGTTTTTCTATTTGTAGTTTTTGAGGAACCTCCATAGTGCTTTCCACAATGGTTGAACTAACTTACATTCCCAACAGCAGTGTAGGAGGATTCCCCTATCTCCACACCCTCGCCAATGTTTGTTGTTGTTGTCTTTTGCATGGTGACCATCCTAACTGGTGTGAGGTGATATCTCATTGTGGTTTTAATTGGCTTTTCTCTGATGATTAGGAATGTGGAGCATCTTTTCATGTGCCTGTTGGCCATCTGAATTTCTTATTTGGTGAAGTGTCTGTTCATACCCTCCCCCCATTTTTTTAGTAGGGTTATTTGCTTTTTTTGGGTGTTGAGACGTGTGAGTTCTTTATATATTTTGGATGTTAACCCCTTGTCAGATATGTCATTTAAAAATATATTCTCCCATACTGTAGGATGTCTTTTTGTTCTGCTTATGGCGTCCTTTGCTGTACAGAAGCTTTTTAGCATGATGTAGTCCATTTTTGTTCATTTTTTGTTTCCCTTGCACAAGTAGATCAGGAAAAACTTGTTCATGTTTATATTTAATAGATTTTTGCCTATGTTTTCTTCTAAGAGTTTTATGATATCATGACTTACATTCAGGTATTTGACCCATTTTGAGTTTACTTTCTGTATGGGGTTAGACAATAATCCAGTTTCATTCTCTTGCATGTAGCTGTCCAGTTTTCCCAACACCAGTTGTTGAAGAGGCTGCCATTTCCCCATTCTATATCCACGGTTCCTTTATTGTATATTAATTGACCGTATATGCTTGGGTTTATATCTGGGCTCTCTATACTCTGTTCCATTGGTCTATGGGTCTTTTCTTGTGGCAGTACCAAATTGTCTTGATTACTGTGGCTTTGAAGTAGAGCTTGAAGTCAGGGAGCATAATCCCCCTGACTTTATTCTTCCTTCTCAGGATTGCTTTGACTATTCGGGGACTTCTGTGGTTTCCATATGAATTTTAGAACTATTTTCTCTAGTTAGCTGAAGAATGCTGTTGATATTTTGATAGGGATTGCATTGAATCTGTAGATTGCTTGAGGCAGGATGGCCATTTTGCCAATATTAATTCTTCCTATCATTGAGCATGGGATGTGTTTCCATTTATTAGTATGTTTTTTAATTTCTCTCATGAGTATCTTGTAGTTTTCAGAGTACAGGTCTTTCACTTCCTTGGTTATGTTTATTCCTAGGTATTTTATTCTTTTTGATGCAACTGTGAATGGAATTGTTTTCCTGATCTTTCTCCTAGTTCATTGTTCATGTATAAGAATGCTACTGTTTTTTGTGTATTAATGTAGTATCCTAAAAATCTGCTGAATTCACATATTAGATCTAGTCGTTTTGGAAAGGATTCTTAAGGGTTTTTTATGTACAATATCATGTTATCAGCAAACAGGGACAGTTTAAATTCTTTCTTGCCAATCTGTATGCCTTTCATTTCTTTGTGTTGTCTGGTTACCATGGCTAGGACCTCCAGTAATAAGTTGAATAAAAGTAGAGAGAGTGAGCATCCTTGTCTTGTTCCTGATCTTAAAGGAAAGTTTTCAGCTTCTCACTGTTAAGTATAATGTTGGCTGTGGGTTTGTCATATATCACCTTTATTATGTTGAGGTACATTCCCTATATACCCATTTTGGTGAGAGTTTTTATCATGAATGGATGTTGAATTTTGTTGAATGCTTTTTCAGCATCTATGGAGATGATCATGTGGTTTTTGTCCTTCTTTTTGTTGATGTGGTGGATGATGTTGATGGATTTTCTAATATTGTCCCATCCTTGCATCTTGGAATCAATTCTACTTGATCATAATAGATGATCTTTTTGATGTATATTTGAATTCGGGTTGCTAAAATTTTGTGGAGTATTTTTGCATCTTTGTTCATTCGGGATATTGGTCTATAATTTTTTTTGTGGTGTCTTTGCCTGGTTTTGGTATTAGAGTGATGCTGGGCTTAATGAATGAATTTGGGAGTACTGCCTCCTCTTCTACTTTTTGGAAAACTTTAAGGAGGATGGGTACTAGGTCTTCTCTAAATGTTTGATAAAATTCAGCAGTGAAACCATCTGGTCCAGGCATTTTGTTCTTAGGTAGTTTTATGATTACCAATTCAATTTCATTGCTGGGAATTGGTCTATTCAGATTTTCTGTTTCTTCCCGGGTCAGCCTTGGAAGGTTGTATTTTTCTGGAACATTGTCCATTTCTTCTAGGTTATCCAGTGTGTTACCATATAATTTTTCACAGTATTCTCTCATAAGTCTTTGTATTTGCATGATGTCCATAGAGATTTTTCCTTTCTCATTTCTGATTCTGTTTATGTGTGTAGACTTTTATTTTCTTGATAAATCTGGCTAGGGGTTTATCTGTTTTGTTTTTTTTTCTCAAAGAACCAGCTCCTGCTTTCATTGATTCTTTCTATTGTTTTATTCTTCTCGATTTTATTTATTTCTGCTCTAATCTTTATTATGTCCCTCCTTCTGCTGACTTTCGGCCTCATTTGTTCTTCTTTTTCTAGTTTCATTAATTGTGAGTTTAGACTGTTCATTTGCAATTCCTCTTCTTTCCTGAGGTAGGTCTTCCTTGCAATATGCTTCCCTCTTAGCACAGCCTTTGCTGCATCCCACAGATTTTGCTGTGTTGAATAATTGTTGTCATATGTCTCCATATATTGCTTGATATCTGTTTTTATTTGGTCATTGATCAATTGATTATTTAGAAGTATGTTATTAAGCCTCCATGTGTTTGTGGGCTTTTTCATTTTCTTTGTGTAATTTATTTCTAGTTTCATACCTTTGTGGTCTGAGAAGCTCATTGGTAAAATTTCAGTCTTTTTGAATTTACTGAGGTTTTTATTGTGGCCTAGTATATGCTCTATTCCTGAAAATGATCCATGTGCATTTCATAAGAATGTGCATCCTGTTGATTTTGGATGGAGTGTTCTGTTAAGTCCATATTTTTCAGTGCCTCTGTGTCCTTACTTATTTTCTGTCTGGTTGATCTGTCCTTTGGAGTGAGTGGTGTGTTGAAGTCTCCTAAAATGAATGCATTGCGTTCTATTATCCCCTTTAATTCTGTTAGAATTTGTTTCACATATGTAGGTGTTCCTGTGTTGGGTGCATAAAGATTTATAATGGTTATATCCTCTTGTTGGACTGACACCTTTATCATTATTTAATGTCCTTCTTTGTCGCTTTCCTTTCTTTGTTCTGAAGTCTATTTTGTCTGATCCAAGTACTGCAACTCCTGTTTTCTTCTATTAGTTGCATGAAATATCTCTTTCCATCCCTTTACTTTCAGTCTGTGTATATCTTTGGGTTAGAAGTGAGTCTCCTGTAGGCAGCATATACACGGGTCTTGTTTTTTATCCATTCAGTGACTCTATGTCATTTGATTGGTGCATTGAGACCATTTTCATTTAGGTTGATTATTGATAGGCATGTACTTATTGACATTGCAGGCTTTAGAGTCATTGTTACCAAAGGTTTAAGGGTAACTTCCTTACTATATAACAGTCTAACTTTACTCACTTAGTGTGCTATTACAAATACAACCTAATGGTTCTTTTTCCTCCTTTTTCTCCTCCTCCATTCTTTACATATTATGTATAATATTCTGTACTCTTTGTCTATCCCTTGATTGACTGTGGGATAGTTGATTTGATTTTGCATCTGCTTAGTAATTAATTGTTCTACTTTGCTGTGGTTTTATTTCCCCTGGTGACAGCTATTTAACCTTAGTAATACTTCTATCTGTAGCAGTCCCCCCAAAATTCACTGTAGAGGTGGTTTGTGGGAGGTAAATTCTCTCAGCTTGTAGTTAGCTGAAAATTGTTTAATGCCTCCTTCAAATTTAAATGATAACCTTGCCAGACAGTTTTTCTGGTTTGAGGCCCTTCTGCTTCATTGCATTAAATACATCATGCCACTCCCTTCTGGCATGTAAGATTTCTTTTGAGAAGTCTGATGATAACCTGATGGGTTTTTCTTTGTATGTTTTTTTTCTCTCTCTTTAGCTGCTTTTAATACTCTGTCCTTATCCTTGATCTTTGCCATTTTGATTATTTTATGTCTTGGTGTTGTCTTCCTTGGGTCCCTTGTGTTGGAAGATCTGTGCACCTCCATAGCCTGAGAGACTATCTCCTTCCCAGATTGTGGAAGTTTTCAGCAATAACCTCCTCAAAGACACTTTCTATCCCTTTTTCTCTCTTCTTCTTCTTCTGGTAGCTCTACAATGCGAATGTTGTTCCATTTTGATTGGTCACATACTTCTCTTAATATTCTTTCATTCTTAGAGATCCTTTTTTCTCTCTGTGCCTCACCTTCTTTGCATTCCTCTTCTCTAATTTCTATTCCATTTACTTTTTCTTCTACTACATCTAATCTGCTTTTAAATCCCTCCATTGTATGTTACATTTCAGATATGGAATTTCTTAAGGATTGAATCTCTGTCCTAAATTCGTCCCTGAGTTCTTGAATATTTTTCTGTACCTCCATGAGCATGTTTATGATTTTTATTTTGAACTCACTTCAGGAAGATTGGTGAGTTCAGTTTCTTTTGGGACTTTTTCTGGTGTTTTTGAGATTTTGGTCTGAACCAGGTTCCTTTGATGTTTTATATTTGTATATGGCGCCCTCTAGTGCCTAGAACCATTCATCTCTCGAGCTGCTCTGCCCCTGGAGTGATGTCAGGGGTCGCAGGGGAGTGGTGTTGGTGCCTGGGGGGAGGAAAGAGCTGTTTTTTGCTTCCCCGCTGTAGTGCCTGTCTTCATAGTCAGAACCAGTAGGCCAGCACACACATGTAAACCTCTGTGCTTTGGTAACTGCTGTAGGTGGGGCTTCCCTCTGGCCGGTTTGACGCCAGGGCAGGTACTTCCAGTTTGCGAGCTGTTGCCTGCAGGCCAGGGGGAAGGCTCAGCAGGCTGTGTATCACAGTAAGGGGCTTCTGAGCATGGTAGCCAGCTACAGGGATGGAGCACGTGAAGCTCCTGAAAGTTTCCATCCTGTTGAGCAAAGTGCGCCCAAACAACCTTGTCCACCTATCCCTTCTTTGGAGCAGCAAGCTCTGTGAAAATCCCACTCCTGCAGCAGCCCTCTCACTGCTAGGAAGCCTCTCAGACTGCCCGCCTTTCCTTTGTCCCAGAGCAGCCAGATATAAATCTCTATCCTCCACAATCAGCTGGAATCTCAGTCTCCCCATGTATTCCACCTTTTCTAGCTTTCCAACCCCACTAATCTCCAGAGCACCATGCAATGTAGGTTTGTGCTCCCATAGCAGATTTCCAGGGCTGGTTGTTCAACAGTCCTAGGCTTCCACCCACTCCTTGCTCCATTTCTCTTCCTTCCACTAGTGAGCTGGGTGGTGGAAAGGCTTGGGTCCTGCTGGATCAAGGCTTTGATACATTACCCCGTTTCATGAAGTCTGCTGTGTTCTCTAAGTTTATGCAGTCTGGTGCAGCCTTCTTTCCTGTTGCTCTTTCAGGATTAGTTGTATTAACTATATTTTCATAATATATGTGGTTTTGGGAGGAGTTCTCTACCTCACCTCTCATGCTGCCATCTTGAATCTCCAACTTCCTTAATCTTTTCAGAACTTTGTTTTGCTAACATAAAATCATGAAAATCACATTTATTTTCTTCCTTTCCTATATTGATAAGACATCATGGGAAAAAAATTATCCAATTCTGTAATTTTACCTTCATTTCATAATCATGCTGCAACTTCAGGTAAATTTCTTGATCTTTATTTATTTTTGGTAACATTTTTTTATTCAAGTTTTTCAAACTTAAGTAAAGCACAGGTACTAAGAGAGAATTCCAAACTTACAGAATCTTTCTAGTTAACCCCAGTATTCCACAGATGTCAATTTGAGAAAAATTTCTCCAATAAACTGAAGTACATATTCCATGAAACAATCTCACTCAGTAAGGAAATAGAGATAACAGTTCAGGACTACTGAGGAGGCTGAAATTTGAGGGTTAGGATATTGTAGGGGGGACAACTATGTAGAGAAGCATCTCAGAATATCTGCATGTGGTCCCTTTTGTGTCTCTGGCCAAATTACAAACTATCCACGTTCAGGGTAAGACTCTGCAAGGCATGGAAGAAAAAATGGCTTAGAATTGACCAGTCTAGCACTAGTGGAAAGGCTACTCTGGACCTGCCTCAACTAGTTTTCAAATGAACCTTGACAGAGCAATCTGATCCCATAGCAAATATATTGCATACAAAAATAAAACTCTACAATCTTTAAAGAAATAAGACAAAAATCTAGACTCTCGGCAAAGTAGCCATCCAAAAGATAAGAAATTTTTATTTATAAGTTTGTAAGATATGAAGAAACAGAAAAACTGAAATCCATAATGAGGCAAAAACCCATCAATAGGATAAAACCCAGAGATACTTGCATGTTGGAGTTAGTATTCAGGAAATAACCATCAAAATAATGTGTGAATAAGTGAGCAATCTCAGAAAAGAAAAAGGAACTATTAAGTAAACCATATGAATATTCTAGAACTGAAAAATAAAACATCCAAAATTTCAGTAGATGAGCTTAATAACAAATTGGACACTGCAGAATAAAAGACCAGTGAAATTGAAGATACAGCAACTGAAATTATGCAATGTGAAGAAAGAGTGGAAAAAGAAAAAGAATGAAAAAGAGAATAGATCTTCAAGGACATGTGGGAAAATAGTAAGTAGTCTTACATATATATATATATTAGGAGGAGAAAAACTGTAGAGGAGAAAAATATTTGAAGAAATAATGGCTGAAAATTTTACAGAACCAACTATATGGGACTTAAACTATATTTTAAAATATAAGTGCCTATTTTAAATATAAAATATAAACAGATGAAATTAAATGTGAAATTTCAAATAAAATTGGAGTAGAAATTTATAAAATAAAAATACATAAATATATTTTAGGTAAAATTGAATAACATGGAAAAAAGATACAACATACAAACACTAAACATAGAAAAACTTACCTGCCTATGTGAATATCAAAGTATACTTCAAAAAATAATATCAGAAGGTAAAATTCGCATTCCATAACGAAAAAAGGGCTTTTCATCAGAAAGATCATGCAGTCTTAAATATTTGTGAATGAAATATAAATCTTCAAAATAAGTAAGTATGTCAGATAAGGGTGGAAATTTCAATAAAACTCTCTCAGTAACTGCTAAAAGAAATAGACAAAAATCACTAGAGCTTAAAAACTTGAACAAGATAAACCACTTAACTTTTTTTGGTATTATGAGCAATATACCCTCAAAAAGATGTTACCTCAAATATATATAAAAATTAATTTCAGATGGATCACAAACAAATAATAAAGCTAAAATTTTTAAGCTTGTGGAATAAAATGTAAAAAAAATTCTTCAAAATTGGAAGTGGCACCATTTCTTAAAAAGAGCACAGAAAGCAAATATACAAAGGAAAAGTGCTCACTTGTATTACAACAACAGAAAAACATTTCTCTCATAAAAAGAACTTTCTAGAAATTGAATAGATAAGCTATATAAATATTCACATCACAATATATACATTTGACAAAAAACCTATATACAGAACATATATAGAATTCCCAAAACAGAATAGTAAAAAAAGGCAAAAATTTCAACAAAAATAGTTGAAGGAGTTTAAGGAACACTTTTTATAAAAGACAAACTATAAGTGGACAGATGTCCAATAGGCATCTGGAAAAGTGAGCAACATCATTAATCATAAGAGAAATGTAAATTAAAACTACAATGAGATACCACTACAGGTCTGCCAGAATGAATAATTATAAAAAGACACATATCACCAGATTTTGGCAAGTATATGGAACAATCAGTGGGAGTACAAAATGGTACAAAATCTGCAACAGCCATCCAGCAGTTTTCAGTAGTTACGCATTCACCTATTCTATGACCTAGTAATTCTATTCATAGTTAATTAACCAAGGGTAATAAAAACATATGTCAACAAATACATTTGTATATGAAGGTTCACAGTTCAGAGTTTCTTAGTTTTTATGCCTCCTTAGGTGGGCAGAATGGCTAGAGGGGACTGCAGCTGGGCATTTCCCTTTTCCCAGGTGGAAGGCCAAAGCTGGCTGGAGGTTGATAACTTCTCTTTTCCCAGTTAAGCTCAGATAATGCCCCATTAGGTTCTCATTAACTAATTTCCCCGGGTTCAGGCCTAGTTAAAATGAACATAGTGCTCTGGCATATTTCAAAATAGTCCCTTTCCCCCTCCCACTGTTGGAAGCACTAGGGGATTTTTCTCAGATATCTACTGTGGGAATCTGGGCAAGCTCCCGGAGGCAAATATCCAATATCATGGGGATGTGGACCCTCGTATGACTGGGACCTCTGGAGTTTTAATTCTCAGACTTGTCCGCACTAAGCCTCCAACAATTTACCAGTCAGAAGTTTCCTAACCCCAGCACTGGTTCCTGCTATGGCTTCCACTTCTGAGTCTCTGCTCTCCAGTAAGTTGTTACTCCCTGAATTCATTTCTCCATTTCTCTAATCATGGGATCAGCAGTTTGCCCTGTATCCTCCTTTATCTTAAATATCCAGGAAGAACTGTTGAATTTTTTTTAATCTGTTGAAGTTTTGTACTTGTTGTTAGGACAGAGTGGTAATTTTGAAGATTATTACATGTAGAACTGGAAACCAGAAACTATCATGTGTGGCCATGTGAATTATTTTGCCACTGAAATGTTAAAAAATATATATATATATATATATATAATTGTCTGTTAAAAACCTTATTTATGTAGTATGTGATCCATCAGGCTTCATTCCACCTGTCCAAGTAATCACAAAAGTCCATGTTCAGATTGGGCATAAAACAACTGATTCCCTGAGTCTATGTATTAGATTGTTGGGCTGCCGTAACAAATACCACAGATTAAGTGGTTCAACCAACAGAAATGTATTCTTCTCATACTTCTGGAGTCTGAGACTCCAAGATCAACATGTCAACAGGTTTAGTTTCTGCTGAGGCTTCTCTCCCTGGCTTGCAGATGTCTGTTCTCTTATTGCTTCTTCACATGGTTTACCTTCTATAGGTGTGTACCTCTAATGTTTCTTCCTCTTCTCATAAAAACTCTAGTCCTATTGGATTAGGGCACACCAACATGACCTCATTTAACCTTTATTTTCCCTATGAAGGCCTTATGTCCAAAGAAGTCACATTCTGAAGAACATTAGGGGTTAGAACTTCAACATAAGAACTATGAGAGGACACAGTACAGTTTATAACAGACTCTAAAGTCGTCAGTGGTGCACTGCCTTCCCATAATGGATAAGTAGCATGTAGGAGATATAAAATTATGTTGCATTAAACTATAAAGATTTTAGAGTTGCTTTTTTAAGCACAACATAAATTAGCCTGTTTCATCTCGTGCTGAATGTAATATATAGAAGTGGGCTGGTGCTGTTAGCAAAAATCTAGACTATGTGGTATTGGATTAGTAATCTTTTCAAAGAGAATTAAAAAATGGTATTTGGAACCTAGAGAGATGTTGACCTTGGTTACATAGTGGCAAGTTATTTTGTAAAATTCTCATCTTCCCTGATTTGGACAGCAGATAATTAGGGTGAATTTCCATATAAATTTGCTTTTTATAGTCCCAATTTGCATCCATTGTCCCAGCATTACTATTAGTAGTCTTTCCTTTCCTCTCAAAAGTGTCCTGGTTTGAGCAATATATCATATAATCACCTTACAGAAGAATTACTTCATAAATATTTAGCTCTCTTGGAAGAAGTTTGAAAATAGAATCTGTTTGTTGAGTATAACAGGAATTATAGTAAACAGATGGGTTCAGAAAGGAATCATGTATCTACTTTGCAAGCAGAAATTAAAGGAATTAGACTGATTCCAGAAGTCAATGGCCTGGTCATTTTTTTTTTCATAAAAGTCATATGGGCTCAAGTTAGCCAATCTAACTACAAAGAAAGAAAGGCAGAGGATCCAGAAAACAAAATACAGCAAATGCAAAAACAAGACTCAAAAAATATGAAACTGTGAGTGTTTGCACATGGAAATGATTGGATTAAACAGATAAGAAGCCAACTAAGAATTTGAGAGATGTGGGCTACTAAATAAATCATAAGTAGAAAAAAAAAAAGACTGTCAAGACCTTCAATAACCCTGGTATTACCATCTACTTCTTGGCATAATAAACCAAAGATAACATAAGCTCCAACACTCACTTCATATGTGCTAAAAGAGGGTACAGAAAAGGAAGAATTATATTGAGCCCAGAACCTAGGGCCATATTTGAAACTTATGTAGGAACTACAGTGCATCCTTCCCTTTGAGTTTGATGCCGTGACTGAATAAGACTTTCATTTGATACCCATTGGGAGAGGGCAAATATATTTCTCACAAAGGAAAATGTATGTTGAATATATGGTGATACATGGTCAGGTTGTGGTAGACATTAGGGTTCATTCTAATCATCTTACTTCCAAGCGTTTGATGGCATTGCATTCTGTATGTATGAAATTTGACATGTTTATATAGCTTTCATTGACCTATAAAATATTATTGGAAGTAACAAAGCATTTCATATATATCCATACACATTATCTGTGTGCTTGTGAAATTATCTGTTTATGATAATTTCCTTGAACTGCCATTGCTAGATCTGAGGGAATGCACATTATCATGGCATTAAGTAAATACTGTCAAATCATTCTCCATAAAGAGTATTCCAGCATATCACATACAGTGCATGGCAGGACCTGTTTCACTGCATTATCTCTAATAGTGCACTTTGTGAATGATCGTGCATTTACACATATCTTTACCAAGTTAATAGGCAACACCATAACCTTCTTATTTCTCCTAAATATTCATTTTGTTTTTACGGAAGCAAAAATTTTTATATATTTTGGGACAATTGTATTTATTGTTGGGAATTGCTATTCCTTTGCCTTTTCTATTTCTCTGTTGTAATTCTGTGATTAAGAGCCCATACTTAGACTATGATGAGAGTCAAGTATTTCATTTCCATCTCTGTACTGTTAACAGATTGTTGTGGGGAGCAGATAAATCAGTCAGACTCCATTTTGTTATAAGACTCCATCTTGTTGTAGTTAGGTTTCAGTTTAAGTCTTAAGTTTCGGTTACTCCTTCACCACACCTTCCCACCTAGTGTTCTCATTTAGGTCTGCTACTGACGTCAGGGAAAGCTGCGCATGCGCACATCTCGGTGCATGACTGAACTGTACAAGATACCTTGTTAGCATATTTGGGCAACCAATCAGAAAAGACCACACCCTGTAATGTCTATATATTCTCTGCTCTAACCTGCAATAAACGAGACTTGATCAGAAAGCCTGTCTTGTCTCCATTCTTTCTGTCTTCTGTCCCATTTCATTTGCTCACCCCCTCCTTAGGTCCCAGTTGGCGAACCCCGCGGCTGGGGGTTTTACGTTTGCTGACCTGCAGGTCGGGTCAAGTGGTGCCCAATGTGGGGCTCGAGGCACGGGGGGACTGTGACGAACGCTGCTCCAGAAGGGCTGGCCAGCCGATGATCCTTTGGTCACCATGAGAGAGTTTTGGTGGCCACAGATCTTCTCTGTGAGACATGCCTGTATTCTGTCCGCCACAGATCTACCTGCTCTGTGAGACACGCCTGTGAGGAATCCTTGTGGGTGAAGACCTGCGCTTTGGCCGCCTCAGATCTACCCGCTCTGTGAGACAGGCCTGAGAGGTAAGTGAGCGGCACAATCATGGGACAGACATTGAGTAAACATGAGCTCTTTATCAGAGGGCTCAAAGACTCACTTAAGACATGAGGGATTAGGGTGAAGAAAAAAGACTTAGTAAGGTTTTTTATTTTTCTTGAAGATGCTTGTCCTTGGTTAAGCTTCACTGTGTAATATAAAAGTTTTTATAAGTAATCTTGCATAATTGCTAAAGAGTGTGTAAACAAGTGTAACAAAAATATCTTAATAATAATAATAGTATATTAATGTATAACTGTGTATATCTGCAAACAGCCTGAGAATTTTTGTGGTAACCAAAATTCTTAGAGTTTTGCTAAATCATATGAAGATGTTTTATGCTCAGTAAAAACTGTGCTGTAAGGCACATTTCCAAAAATGATAGAAAGTGTTCATAAATGTATCAATCTGAAAAATGCTAATGTCATAGTTTACAATAGCCTATTTTTCAGTGTTCACTGAAAAAGTACCTAATGTTTTAATTTCTAATTAAAACTACTTAATATAATAAAGAAGACATCTCTGCTTGCTATAAAGGATGTTTGTTTAATAAAAAAAAAGGGTATGAAGAATAGAAATTCATTTTCTTGAAGATAGAAAAAGGTAACTTCTAAAAGTACAAGTGTTTATTTAAAGAGAGAAAGTGGTAAATGTACAAAGAAAGTTGTAGAAAGTTTGTGAAAATTGATACAGTCATGCTATGTGAAATTAAGGCAAATGAGTCTCAATATCAAAGGCACAGCAAGATTAGAGTTTTGTTTTCAGTTGAAAGACAAAGTTGACTTAGATGTTAGCCTGCTCTTAGTGTTAACAAATTGCAAAAAACTTTCTAATTGTTTATCAAAGCAATTTCTCATGCTTAAAGTCTCAATGAGTTCTCTAAGTATTTAAGAAAATGAAATCTTCATATTAAAAGGACTGTAAGCCAAGTGTTGTTAACAACTGAATAACCGGTTTTTGCATTTAAGCCTTTTTATTGTCATTCTAGTTATATACCTATAATTCTACTTAAGTACCAAAAATACTCTTCTGACAACTTTCCAAAATCAAATTCAAAAAATGGTATTTTTACCTGTAAGTAACTCTGATATTTTCCAGAGGGCCCCTGGAAAGAGTCAGGGAAATTTTCTCTTCATTAGAGAAAGTATGTGGCTATTTGGCTTATTTATCGATATATAATCACTGCCTTAATTACCTGGAAAGCACTGTTAAAGAGAATGATGCCAAACTTGTTGCTGGATGTTTTGTGTTGCCAAAATATCCAAATTTCCTTATCCCAACTGTCTTATAGTAAGCTTTCATCAGATCTTCAGCCACTCTCATTTACAAGTCTTTTGTCATTTATAATCACTGTTTTCTAAACTAGTAAAGAACTAGATTTCAGCAAAACAAGTATTTACATAGGATTAAGTAAAGTAAGGAAAATGATTTTGTGGTTTTTTCGTTTCATGTGTTACTGATAAAGTATTTTAAGCTTTTTCTCTTAAACTAACAACAGTTTAGTAAATGACAATACCTTTGTAAGAACAACTTTCAATAACTATTTTTATATTTCATAGCAGTATGTTTGTTTGCATAAGTTCAATAAAAATCTGCTTTCCTTGAAAGAAAACCAATTAAAAACACTAGTTATATTACCGAGGCTTTAACTAAAATACTATTCCTAAAAGACACGTGTGTAAACTCATGTTAACAGACAGCTTTAAAAAACTAAAGTTGACTTCATAAAGCCAACAGGCACCTTAGAAAATCTGTCCTAATACCTTGCTTACAAAATTCCCAGCAGCCTTACAAAGTGAGTAAAAAAGTCACTTCCTGGCAAGTGCAGGAACCTCAAAATGTCTTGGTGGTGAACTGCCCTCCTCAGCTGCTATCCCAAAGGAATTTTATAAACTGATTTTAAATTTTAAAAAATTGCTTTACTATTCCCTTACATCCTGAAGACTGTCAAAAATTTGCATTCAGTATGCCTCCTATTAATTTTAAGAAGCCTATGAAAAAATATCATTGGCAAGTACTTCCGCAGGGAATGGCCAATAGTCCTATGTCAAAAGTTTGTTGCTACATCCTTATCACCTATCAGAAATTCTTGGCCTCAAATGTATATTATACATTACATAAAATACATTATTGGCTGGTCAAAAAGCCCAAAAGGAGTTACAATGTTTTAGTTGTTTGAAAAAATAGCTGCATAAATTTGGGCTGCAACTTGCTCCTGAAAAAGTCCAAACCTTAAAACCTTATGATTATTTGGGGTTCAAGTTTTTCCCACAAACTAATGGCCACCAAAAAATTCAAATTCATGTTGATGGTCTTAAAACCCTTAATGACTTTCAGAAATTATTAAGAAATATTAATTGGCTGCATCCATATTTAAAGTTAACTACTAAAGAGTTAAAACCTTTGTTTAATATTTTGAGGAAAAATCCTGCTCCCCTTTCTTCTCAGAAATTAACTCCTGAGGCTCAAAAAGCTTCAAAAGTTGTTGAGCATGTGATCTAAAAACAGTTTGTTACTTATTTTGATCCTAACACCTCATTATATTTACTTATATTTGCCACTAACGCCTACAGAGTTGTTATGGCAGGGAAGTCCAATTAGTGAGTCCATTTATCTTATAACTCTGTGGCCTACATTGATTATAATAGGGAAAAAACAAGCAATTATTTATTAGGCAAAAAACCTAACCACATTATTCAGCCTTTTAATAAAAGGCAAAGAAATTAGTTAGACAACAATTCCAATTGGCTTCTTTCACAAGTTAGACTTATCGAAAGTATTAATAATCATTATCCTACCAGTAAATTAATAGATTTTTTAACAAAAGCATGAAGTTATATTTCCTAAAGTCACCAAATTCCAACCCTTGAAAACTGCTGTAACAATATTCAGTGATAGAACTTCCAAAGGTAAGGCAAGACATTATATTACTGAGCCAATAACTTTTGATGTCCCTTGTTTATCAGCACAATTAACTAAATTAATAGCAGTTCTTGTAGTTTTCAACGTTTTCCTCAGGCTTTTAATCTGTATACAGATAGTGCATATATAGCTAAGTCTCTACCATTATTGGATACTGCTAGTCAAATTAGTGCTTGCACCAAAGCAAGACAGTTGTTTAATCAGCTACAACATAATATTCTTATGAAGACACATTCCTTTTATGTTGAACACATACATGCTCATTCTGGTCTACCAAGACCTTTGTCTCATAGAAATAATTGCATAGACAAAGAACTTATTTTTCCTGCTTTGGCAATTACACCTATTCAGCAGGCTCAACTTGACCATAGTAAATTCCACTTGAATAGCACAACCTTAAAACTGAAACATAAAATAACTAAAAAGCAAGTCCAAATGATTTTAAAGCAAAATGTGGTCATTTGTTTCCTTTTCCACATTTGAAAATAAATCCATGGGGCTTAATACCTGATCATATATAGCAAATAAATGTCACTCATTTTAATAATTTTGAGAAAATAAAGTATATACATGTGAATGTTGATACTTGCTCAAGTTATATTATGGCTTCTTTACAATCTAGAAAAACAAGCAGGCATGCTATTAAGCATTGTCTTCAAGCTTTTGCTCATATGGGAATCCCCAAAATACTTAAAACAGATAATGAGCCAAAATACAAAAGTAAAAACTTTCAAGCCTTTTGTAAACAGCTAAACATCATGTCGCTAATATTCCTTATAATCCATAGAGACAAATAATTATTAAAATGTGGAGAGCCTCAGCTTCTAGAGAATGTGGAGTGGGAAAGGTGCCCTCTGCCCTGGGGCTCCAGCCAGATGCCTTAGTTATTATACAGGTTCTCTGTCACATAGCATGTGCCTTGTGGAACATGCTGGCCGAGTCATGAGCCTTGTTAAGCAACTTCTCATTGTTATAAAAATACTTTCTATATCTGTTGTATCTTTATTCTACGTGGTTGTGCGTAGTTCTATATCTGTTTAATCTTGTGCATAGGGTTAGATCTATTTAATCTTTATTCTATGTAATTGTGCATAGTTGTGATTCTTTCCATATGCACCCTAGTCTCTTAATGTATAAAATAAGCAGCTAAAATAAACTCGAGGTCGAAGACATCTTGGAGCTTCGACCATCCCAGGCACCTATTGTTGTGTCCATTCATCCTCACCCCCGGCTCGGGAACCCTGCTCGACTTCGCGGTCAGCTGGACTGGACGCGACATTTCTGGCGCCCGAACAGGGACCTGAGACACGGGACACGGTGAAGGACACCGCTGGATGTAAGGGCCCGGCCTGAAACGAAGGCTGCAGTGGTAAGCGGTGAATCAGTAGGGAGTTTATCATGGGGCAAGCAGAGAGTAGGGAACTATATGTTCATGGTTTAAAACGCATGCTTGCCGCCCGAGGGGCTAAAGTTGGTAAGGAACAATTAGAAAAATTTTTAGCATTTGTGAAGACAGTATGTCCTTGGTTTCCCGAGGAAGGTACTGTGAGTATAGAAATGTGGAATAATATAGGGGAACAATTACAAAGGTTTTATTCTGAAAATGGACCTCAGAAAATGCCAGTAGAGACTTTTGGCATTTGGTCTTTAATTAGAGATTGTTTAGACTTAAAGCATGAAGGGATAAAGCTAGAGGTTTTAAAACAGAAACTGCCTGATTCACTAAAGATGGCAGAACCCCAAGTGGAAGGGGAAGTTAAATCTCCGACAGAAAATAATTTGGCTAAAAAACTTAATAATTCTCCCTCTAGTGACAGCGATGAGGACTGTCTTGACCCTACCTCACAGGCAGAGTTAGAAGTAGCAGCCGCCCAATATGAAAAGGATCGGGACCTACCCCTCATAGCTCTAGGAGAAAAACCCCCTAGATATGATATTAATCCTTTATTAGAATCCTTAACTGGTCAATTTAAGCAACTTCAAGGATTGATTTGCCAAATACAACCCTCTAAATCTTTTGACCATAAGTACTCATTAGGTAAGACCAGAACTTTAACACCTGTACAGGTGGCTGGGTTAGATCCTGCCCCACTGAAATGGGAGCCGCCTTAAACAATTAGAGAATGGGCATATTGAGGAATCTACGTCTCCTTGGAATTCTCCTCTTTTTATAATTAAGAAAAAATCTGGAAAATGGCGTTTACTTTTAGACCTTAGAAAGGTCAATGAAACCATGGAATTTATGGGAGCTCTGCAGCCTGGGCTCCCTCTTCCTTCAGCTATTCCTATGAATACTTATAAAATAGTACTTGATCTTAAAGATTGTTTTTATACTATCCCTCTATATCCTAAAGATTGTAAAAGATTTGCATTTAGTGTTCCTAGTGTTAATTTTAAAGAACCCATGAGACGTTATCACTGGTTGGTTCTTCCCCAAGGTGTGGCCAATAGCCCCACCTTGTGTCAAAAGTTTGTAAGCTCAGCTTTGAGCAAAGTGAGACAAAATTTTCCTAATGTTTATATAATACATTATATGGATGATATTTTATTAGCCAGCATAATTGAAGATGTTTTATTAAAATGTTATGCATCACTCCAGATAGAACTTACCAAAGCCAGCTTAGTAATAGCTCCTGAAAAAGTTCAATGTGCTGCTCCATATGCATATTTAGGTTATAGGTTATTTGACCTTCATATAAAACCTCAAAAAATCGAGCTTAGAAAAGATCATTTACATACCTTGAATGATTTTCAGAAATTACTGGGAGATTTGAATTGGTTGCGCCCCTCTTTAAATATTACAACAGGAGAATTGAAAGATTTATTTGATATTTTGAATGGTGATCCCGATCCCACTTCTCGTAGAGATCTTACACCTGCAGCTAGAACGTGCCTTACAAATATTGAAAAGGCTGTACAAGCTCAGCAGTTATGCTTTATTGATTATCAACAACCTTTTTCTGCCATTGTTCTAGCCGCTAAGCACACTCCTACTGCTGTATTGTGGCAAAAAGGCCCTTTAAAATGGATACATCTCCCAGTCTCTCCCAAGCGGAGTTTAACTCCTTATCATGATCTTCTAGCCAGCCTGATACAAGAGTGCCGCTTGGAAGCTCGTCGGTATTTTGGTTTAGATCCACATGTCATTATTTTACCACTTACTCAAGACCAGCTGATGGGGCTTTATTCCTTTTCTGATAATTGTGCCATTGCTTTATCAGATTTTACAGGCATTGTAGATAATCATTATCCC